>UCOJ01000049.1:0-285967 GCA_900474305.1 Cecidostiba fungosa
CTTCATTTTCGTATGTGGTGTGATCACCTAAAAACTAGGTGTATTCACACGTTATACCAGTGACTACACCTGATATTCATAGGTACAATTTTCGATCACCTAGTATTTAGAGGAAAAGGTCTCTCCGTGTGGTCTGATTGCGGTCGAGTGAACATTAACTCGAATTTCACGAGATTTATTCGCGCACACGTGCATGTGTGTGTCTTTGACGGATGCTATTCTTCGGGTTTATTTACCGCGCCGAGCACCAGCTGACGGGGAGTCGGTTTATATAGACGTGTGAGGGCTTTTATACGCGGCAGCTCGAGTGAATGCACGATTGTTCAGGGGGATTGAGTTGCGGCTTTCTTTGGATCGACTCGCGTGATGCGGGTTTTCAATTGTTTTATTATTGCTGTTCTCGCTTTTTTTTGTGGTACTGGCTGCGCGTGACAATAGTCTAAATTTTGTATCGAACTAAGCATTGTCGAGGTAATTTCACATTTCCGAGCTGGTAAAGCGAGAGCCACTTGGAGAGAAGAAAGTCTGAAATTTCTCTTTCACCTCTCGTTCGTATATATTCCGCACTCGTATCTCTGTGTGCTCAGTATAAATTCAAGCTCGGAAATATTTTACTCCTATTTTTTCAGTCGAGCTTTTGACGAAAGATAATAATACCGCTCTATATTTAAAAAAAATGTTGCGTTAATAAATAGCTGTCGTGGAGAAAATTCAATTACTCGCGATTGATATCATCGAGAGCGATAGAATCAACAGGATTATCAGTAGCGCAGAAATCCCATCTGGAGTCTCAGAGCAAAGCGAGAGATTTATTCGAGCGAATTCCTCGACGAGCATCGAGAATCAAGGCTGCACAAGTTGAAGAGAAGTGAGATGCAGTCGAGGGAAAATCGGAACTCATTAAAAGCAGCAGCAGCAGGAGAAAATCCGGTTGCGCCCGAGACAAAGAGTAGAGAGAGAGAGGATTAAAGCGCCCGAGTATATATACAGCTCAAGATTTTCTTGCTTTCCTTACTTTCCGCTCGCTTTGCTAACCAACCGATTTTCTTAATCCCCAACCGCAAGGATCAGCCTCGGAAACTCTCGGGACGTATTATACCGCTGAGCTATTATGTTGATGCTCATCTCTCCGCGACTCCGAATATGGAATTATTCTTATTTCGAGTTTACACTAGTTTTTGTCTACAAAAAGAAGAACCTAAGCGTCTTTGGCAACACAGTAGCGTCATCTTTGGAACGGATACAATTCTTTCGGCTCCCCGGTGTCTCGCGCGCGGAGACAAAGCGGCTCTATATCTCTCTCTCTGCAGTGGCTGGACCCTCGCCAAATTTCGAGACGACGCAGGACAACGTCGTGCGTGTGAATGTCCTCTCGCCGGCAGGATGATTCACGAGTTTGTGTTTTTTTTTTATTGCGGTGGTTATTATTTTTCGTTTGTCGGGCGCGTTTTGCGGTGATGTGATTCAACGCTTTTATACAAGGCGCTTTTTCTCCGAGGATTAAATGCTCTTTGCAGTGGTATAATTGGCACGCGCGAGATATCGCTCCCGTAATTTCGTTAGAGCCCGATGCAGGATATCCTACTCTCCTTTCGGCGAGTAATTAAGCATAGCTTATATATACCTATAGCTTTGCTCACGATTAAATCGACGAGTAATTTGGGCACAGTTCGCGGGAATAATTATACGAGGTGCTCTCTGGCGTCGCGCCACCGAAAAGTTTTGAGACGCACAGCCGAGGACGTTTCTCAATCAGTCAGTGCTAATAGTGAACGCTTAGGAGCGACTAATCGAGTGTATATCACGAACATATACATCGTTGATTAAATTGTACATTATATTAACGATCTTCTATTTAAATAAATATTCCAGTCAATTTACCCTGATACGCAATTACAAAGCAGAGCCGAAAAAGTTAGCTACATCCGAAGATTAAATTATAAGACAGCCGCAGCAATTCACTAAAAAGCGGTGAACTTTCTCAGGCTGTATCTTTAGAGCCATCCGTATAATCCCGATTACAATCAATCCGTTCAAGTCCGAAACACCCAATGAACCAAGCCAACGTTCCTCTCTCCGCCCGACTGACGCTTAAATCGCGATCTCGTAAATTCACGCTGCAAGAGAGCCAAAAAAGAGAAAAAAAACATCAACTGCAGTCGGGCGCCAGCTCCGATACAGTATCTCTCCCCTATATACGGATTGAAAAACACATTGGACTGTAGCAGTCGAGTCTCTAATTCAATTAACCCCAGCGCGGATTTAGCTGATTGCAGGCGGAGCAAAGTGCGGGAGAGAGACAGTCGGCTGATGTGCATTAGCATCAATTAGGCCGCGCGAGAGAGTATATAGAGATGAGACGAGACTGTGTAGTGTGTATCTATGTGAGAGGACCGCAAGTGCGAGGGGGTCGAGTGTCGGAGTCGAGAGACCGGAGAGCAGTGCGTCTGGAATGTGTCTGCTAGTGTCATTGCGGTTTTGGAGTGACTCGGTGTACTGATGTGTCACTAGCATGAGTTTGGATATTGTGTATTGTTTGCTTGTATTTTTATTGTTATCTTTGTAGATTGCATTTTCTTTGAAAACCCGAGTCGTGAGTAGGGAATTTTGCGTTTTAAAATGCAGGAGAGAGCTGCGGATTCAAAAAAATTACCATTTCAGTAGACGAGAGCCACGTTTTTCATACGCTTTACCTTATATTACGCAGATTAACCGAGGGAACTTTATATTTTCCTCTATTTTATGCACAAGACAAAAATTCAAAAACTCCGGTTACTTTGGTATATCTAGGAAAAAAGCACAATCTTTGTAATCGAACAAACCAAATCACCACGTAAATTACCCATCGAAGCTAATTCCATCCTTAGGAAAAAGAAACACAACATAATTTTAACGAGAGCTACTCGCCGGCCTCTGCAGCCATTAGAAAAAAGAAAACACACAGAGCTATATAAAACGCGTGCACGCAGAGAATGTTTCATTTTGTTCGTAATTAAACTTCGAGTCGCCACCGCCGACTCGAGCTCGTTTTCGCGCGGAAACGCGTTTTCGAGGGATATTTCCAGCAGCAGCAGCGGCGGAGGCGCTTAACGAATAAACTGCATCGCGAGATTGCGAATTTATTAAATGGAACACGCGCCAATTAAACACTGGGATTGCCGCTCGGGTTTATGCCTTTTTCTTTTTATCGATTGAGAAAATTCCGTTGGCTCAAGGCCGTAGAGAAATCATCCTTATACTCCGGAGAAGCGCGGCCCTGAGAATTTGGAAAAATTCGACCCCCGGGTAAAGTTTGGAAAAATTCGTAAAAATTTATGGAATGCATAACGACGCGCGTCATTCAACAAACTCCGCATTCGAAATGAATCGGAATAATAAACCGACTACTAGAACTCTATACTCTCGCGGTGTGTAGTCAACGCTCACATCTCGCTTTTGCTCGCAAGGATTTCGCCTTTGAAAAATATTTCTCAAAGTCAGAGGGTAGAGCGGAAAAATCTTCTCTCATCCTCATGCAAATTGGCCCTTAACGTTTTCCGCGAGAAAGAGAGATGTGTGTGTGTGTGTGTGTGTGCTCTACTGGATTATTTATCTGCTGCTGGAATTTTCCGTGAATTTGAATGCCGTCGATCGAAGAAAAATTCATGTAGAAAACACTTCCCCCCCCCCCCCTTACGTCGTATAACGCACGCAGAGGCTGCTGCTGCGAGTGTAATAAAATTATTTACGGCTCCGATCACGCCGGTAAAATCTTTACCGGCGGGTATAGATATAGTTATATCGTCGTTGAAAAGAGAGCGGCGACATCGTTGGGGTGAAAATGAGTAAAAAGCTCGCGGGGATCAAGCTTTTTATTGGCCGCGGGCTTTTTTACTATCTACTACCAATAGGCTGTACTGTAGACACGACGATCTGTGTTTCCCCCAGCTGTAATATACTTTTTTTCACTATGAGAGCGACGCAGTATAATATGGTTAATTGAAACACGCAGCTATACAGATACTCGCGAAATAGCTTTGTTAAAAAGCAAAATAAGCAGAGAGACGACTTTCCAATCAGATATCGCGCGTATGCGAGAGTGTATACGTAATCATAAAACAACACAATCGCTCTTGTCGTCTCGAAAAAACGAAAACATACAAAACTCGGGCTCATCTCCCGAGCGTTAAAAAAACTCCGGGTTAAGTATATATCTATACACTGCGAGATGGATCTCAACTCGCCTATATAAAATCCATACCTACACACATTCTCTCTCTCTCTCAAAGCTCTTATACCTCTCTCGCGCACACGTCAAGTTTTTCTCCGCATAAAGATAGCTATACGGAAACAATCTCGGCGCCGAGGGAAATGCGCTGCAGCAGCTCGGATCGAATGTATCCGATCGCGCATATTCATCTGTCTCTGTGTGCGTGTACGTATATATCTGGGGAGTAGACGACGACGGCGTTTCCGGATGTATTATTCGCGACGGCGTCTCTCTTTTCGCTGCTATCCGGGGTCGTGGTTGAGATTTCGGAGCGGCTATGTGGCTCCTCCGAGTTGTATTGAGTTTGGAATTTGGGCAGTAAATAACGCTGACGCTGCGACGCGATTTATCGGGAGCATTAAACTCTGTATCGGATGAACTTATTCTGGTTACTCGCTGTAAACAAACAAAATAACAGTTTTAGAGAAGATTTTTATGTATACAGAACAGCAGATTCAATTTGAAATACACTCGCGACAGCACATCGTCTCAGCGCATCCTCAATTAAGCCGTATCTACCGGAGCGCGTATATACCTATATATATATATACAACGCCTTACAACGCTGATGCTTCGACTCGCACAATGCATCGAACATTCTCCACACAGACGTGTATATATACGGCTGCCGCTGCGTTATTGTGTGAGCTTTTGTGGTCGCAAGCGCGCGCAGATCTCATAATGAGATGCCGGCAAGAGTTATATGTACAACGAGAGCTTGGGTACCCAAACTGGGACATCTAATTATACTCGAGGGCCCTTGCTCGATCCGCCGCCGCCGCCGCGTGTACACGTGTCCGTGCACTGCGCTCTCGAGATGTCACAATCGCCGCTGTAATATTACTGCTGCAGCTGGGCCATATTCTATATGCTTGTTCACTTTGCCGCTTTGGCTTCTGTCGTTGCTTATATGGACACACGTCGCTAAATATTTACCCTTTGAACCGCAAGGGATCGAGACTTGTTCAGCAGTGCTTGTGGAAATTACGCTGTATAATTTTGTTTGCGTTTGGTTTTTTCTTTATTATGGACCGTTTCGAACTCGATTTGCCCGGAAGAATCGCAAGGTTTACGTTACTATATATACTTATATACGTGTACACTAGCGCAACGGTGTATACCGATCGATTTTCATTACGTCAAAACTCTCTTCGCGGATTGCATGCGCTACGCCCCTGCGAGTTCAATTACTCCGACGAAGCTTATATTGCGAGATGTACTCGATTAAGGATCTTGCGTAAACTTGTAATTTGTTCTGAATACATCCGTTTGCTAGAAGCAGATACAGCTGATGTAGCAGTTATACTTGGCACGCGACTGAGTGTTTATTCAAATTTAACGCGCGTTACAATCGCTCTCTAGCCCTATATACAGATATCTGCGTAGGTCGTTAGTCAAATCGACTCGAGTTTCGAAATTCAAAACATCCATCGATCGGATTCCACAGAGCCACTCAACTAATAGCGGTCGGCAAATCGGCTCAACTATTTCGCATAGGATGAGCCGAAGCTGCGAGATCGTTATAGCTCGTCATTCTGCACGCTGTGGCTTCGGACTCGGATTTCCGAAGTCGACGAAGTTGCTTGATGCTCTAGTGCCACGTGTGGTTCCCGTCCTGTACACCAGTCGTGTGGCCGGAATCATGATGTCGATGTGAACCGCTGCGCTACACACGTGGTTTAACCGCTGGTGGACAAAGTGTTTCAAGCAGATTTCAAGTGTCGTTAAACTGTAAGCGAATGTATCAATCTTTCTTTCTGATTTTGGGTGTAAAGAAGACGAATCAACCTTGAAGATACGTAATGTGACTCCAAACTAAACACAGTAACGGTAATATAGAGAAGATGTAAAATCGATGTAAGTTTCATCCTGACTTTCTACTTACAATCAAGACCTTATGGGTACTTGTATTATAAATACAGCCTCGCTCAAGTAACCTCAAGCGGGAAAGTCAATTAAGCTGAGTATAATATTAAATACAGTATATTCCCCATCCTTTACCTTACGACCAATCCATGACTATTATAGCTACTCGAATTAACCAGTCGTACGTTAACCTATGAGCATACAGTTCGCTTGTATATAATATAAAATAATCCAAAAAATCAATCCAGGGTTCCCTCAATCCCCAAAAACTTCTCTTCTACATCTACGCTTTTACCGCCGTTCGCGCGAGCATTCAACTATAAGACACCGTACCAAACTTAGCATCGCAGCGATAACGGAATAACAATCTCCAGCCTCTGTTTTTACTGTCTATCGCAGACCAGTCGAGCACTCGAAATGGCATAACCGCGCGTTTTATTCGCTCTTTGCTGCTTCGGCCCAAGTTTTACGGCAGACGACTCGCTTTTACGGCCGAGAGAGAGAGAGATCTCTCCCCCTCTTATATCGAGCTGCTCGAAATTCTTCAAAAAAAAATAACACACAGATGCAGTGTTTTACTCGCATTTCATTCTCGCTCTTCACATCACAGAGAGAAATTATTCAGCCCCCCTTCGTCATGACGAATTCAATTTCGCGCTAGCGCCGCGAGCGAAGGGAATTCCAAGTGTTCTTTCGTCGGTGTAATGCGCTCTCGGCTTTTTGGAGACGCGGGAAATTGCGTTATGTATATATACATAAGCCTCTGCACAGATGGAAAATTCTCATGCGCACTAGGCCAAATGAATGTGACGTGCGGCTTAAATTATGTTTACGCTGAAAAATATGAAACGACATCACTGCGCGAGCTTTCAACTCGTGATGAAATTGTATTGTGGACGATAAATACTGTCTTCCTTTATCGCGTGGAGTTCATAAAAAGACTTTTGAAATAAAAAAAATTGCTCGGTGTATTGCTTGTCTTGCAGTAAAGTTTCGCTCTCTGAATATCCATATACACTGCACACACACACGTGTGTTTATATATAGGTATAGGAGCCAGAGATGTAGCTTTAGATATAGATGCCTGCGGGCAGCAATATCGTTATCGCCATTTTTCAGCGTAAAAACCAGCGGTCGATCCGCAACGGCTGCAGTGTACATGCAAATTGTCATGCAGTTATCCCGCACCGCGAATATGGCGCAATAAACGCCGAGCCTTTAAATTGTCCAGTCGGCCTGGAAAAAGTTCAAGTATCGCAATTTTCGCAAATTTATAAGGACCCTCGATATAACTTAAATACACTCATAACTCGTCATTTTGTCTCGACGGCGAAAAATCAGGTCGATTCTCTGTAATAACTACGACAACTAATGGCCTATAACGACGATGTGCTCAGGCGCACAAGTGAATCCTCGAGTCAATTCGTCACTTTGCGTGATTTCAGTATTAGACTTGATCGCACATCCGAGAGAGGAAGTAGGCTAGAAGCACGTGCTTAAGGTAATCGGCCTTGTATGAGTCGTTATATAATGCGCGAGATGCATGCACTTGGCGAAACGTCAATTTATCGGCTTACACGTGCAGCCCGCAAAGTTTTAGGATCCTCGCCAGGAGTTCCTGCATCAGTTGAGCTACTACGAAAGAAGACTCTCGGGAAGCCAGAGTTAAACTGACCGCAACGCCTAATCCATTTACAGAAATTCAATAACGATACACAGCAGACGGCTCAGTAATTACCCGATTGCCGATTAGCCCGCAAGAGTAGACCGAGAGAGTGTGCGTTCGATTGAATTAGCATCAGCGTGGAGAATAACGATAATTGCATCGCCGCTGCAATGGAAATCGAATTAAATGTGAAACAATTGCAGCTCGTCGGTATTGTTCAAATTACACGCAAAACTGTAGGAACGAAGGTTATATGTTCACCTGTTGAGTAGCATCGTGTATACTCTACGCCAGGGACATCGTGACATGAATTTTTTTTTTCACTTGTGGAATGAATGTCCGAAATAAACTCGATACAAATCTAATCGAAAATAGCAAGGTCACTTGCGCGTGATAAAAAAATATAGCTGATCGATTCTTATATATCCTCGATAGCAGTCGTCGGCCGCATATTAGGACTCGTGTATAACGACGTACTCTCGGAACGAATAACGGGCAATCGTGTAATTAACGAATTAATCAATTCGCACGAGCTGTATAGTTGGAGTATTAGCCGGTCGCGTGCGGCACGCCAGTCCGGTGAAATAATTCAATCTGACGGCCGGTAATTAGGACCATTCCCGCATCCAAGAGACTACTCGCTGTTCTGCCGGATATAATAGAAAGCGCATATGTGTGTGTGTGTGTCTGATGAACAGTATAACGACGTTGTACATTGTTTTTCGATTGTGCGATGATTAATTACAGGCGAATAGAGTTCGTTATAATACAGGAATCATATCAATTTTATAGCCGTATAATACGGCGCGCAAGAACTCGAGTGGCATCGTCTTTCCCGACGCTTTTTCCGGCGACTGTATTTCGGTCGTCGGCAAACAAACACAACAACAACAACAACAACTGCAGCAGAATATTTCCAGAAGAAGCGAAATACCGCGCGCGCGCGCAGCGGGAAAGAGCAAATAATTCGCCCCGGCAAACTTTCCTAATTAAGCTGCCAATTAAGCTGACGCAGCCCCGCGGCCAAAGAAATAATACACTATACTGCAGCCCTCTCTTATATACTCCGAGGCTCGATGCACATCACAAACACAATAGCAGCAGTATAAGGGGGAGAGAGGGGGGCAGTAAGTTTTTCATAAAGTATGTATACATTGTATTTCGCGGAAGCTTATAAAAGCAAGTTTATAGTCAAAGCTGATGCCGCGTGTGTTGCGCAGTAAAAGCATTATAGGCCAGTTGCAGAAAAGCGGCTTTTCCCTTTTTCACGATGTTGGAACTTTTATTGCGCACCTTTCGCTCAAAGCTACTACTGCGTAATCACGCACTAGAACGCTGTCATTGGACAAAATTTTTCAACTTTCTAGTTAAGTCATTTGTTCCACTCGAGAGCGACCACTGCACACGTCCATTTCGTCTACTTAAATTCCTCTGATAATTGAAGTTGTCTCTCGACTTGGAAGCTTCACGAGGAGCAGTGACGTCACGGTATAATTCCCGAGCATTGTGTGCCGTATCGCGTATAATATCGTAAAAGTACAGCTCGCGAATGATGATGATGATGATGGCTACAACAATTCGCAGAAGAGTGCTCGGCTGCGAGCTTTGTCGCCGGACCAACAATGCATCAGGAGTCTTGAGAAAATGAAAACTTCGCGTATATCGATTGAAGTCGAGAGGTTCTTATTCGCCGGAGAGCAACGATGCTTTTGTTTACGAATTTTTCGAGTTTAATCGTGGCATTACAATATATTTAGACAACAAAGCGGAAACCAGTTTGTATAAATACAGACGTAAACTCGTTAAGCTCTCGTAAAACAAGTGCAAAAAAGATCAAGAAGCATTATCGCGCCGCAACTGCCACCATAATGCGTCGCAGGGTTGTAATTAAAAAGGAAAGGCGACGAAAAAAAAGGAGTCGCGTAAGAAGATTAGCCGCGACATAATCGGCTTACGCGCGAAGACGCAGATGTCTTTGTGATAAGTCCGAGGGGAGAAGAATATACATATAGATATATAGACGAGAGCTGTTCCGGCTTGGCGATTCGCAAATCGCGATGCCCTTGCGCGCACTCTCGGCCCCGTTCTGACGCGCACTCGACGCCCGGCTGCCCCAGAAAAGCAGGCCTCTTGACCGCCTTTTCTCTCTCTACTCGTCGCTATACTGTTGCTCTCCGTTGATGCTTGTTGCAGCGCGCGCGCGACTGTCGTTTGTTTTTCTTCTCCGGCTCTGATGCAGTGGAACTGCTGCTGCAATCTGCGGCCGACTGAGACGTGCAGGATTATACGACTGAGCTTTGCAATATATATATATACGAGTATACATAGTGATATTCTAATTTAATGAGGAGCAGAGAGCCGCGCGCGAGCACTCTTGCGTCATCCGGTATTCAGTGGAAAGAGCCGAGTACAGTCAGACGTCCTACGAATTTTCAAGTATATTTTAGTCAAGAGCGTCGTCTCGCGAGCTTGAAAAATAACAACATCACGTGTGTGTCTTGAGCGAACCGGCGCGATGCGAGTGAGCAAAGCAAATCGAGTGTCTCACGCCTCAACGCTTCGAGAGCTGTGAACGCGGAAAACACACACACACGAAACTTCGATCAAACGCTATAATACTCTCTCCATTTGTCTGTTTATCTATTTCCGAAGGAGCAGCTCTACATCGTTTGCGACGGTATACAAGAGAAAAAGGGTATCGACAGTTGTAAGTAGAAAAGCTCTGTAAATCTACTTGCGGCTGCGCGGTATTATTCATGGCTATAAATATACCTCTCGTATACGTAGACACAGTAGCCGAATATCGAGTGCGAATCCGCGTACAGAAAAAAAAGATGCAAGGACACACGGCAGATCAATCGATCTGCCGTGTCCTCCCACGCGTTTTTTCGACTGTGTCTATATAGGTAGCTATATATCGAAACTTGGCGAACGACTGTACGTGCGCGTGGCGGCGACTCGTAAAATGCAGCCAGCTTTTTTGTATGCGCCGCTCGTCAAGGGCCAACGAGAGAGTGAGTATACACTTTATCGCGCAAGTTTTGTGTTCGTGTTTGATATATAAAACATTACTCGCGCGTATATACGTGCCGCTAGAGAGATTTTCAGATGGCTATTATTCGAAAAAGTTTTTATTCCGGACGAGAAACAGTAAAACTCGATATGGAGAGAGAGAGCGATGTTTTGATGGGAGCGAAAAATCCGGCTTCATTCGCGGCTGGATCATAGCCCAGTATATAGTGTACAGTGATTGATTTCACATCCATCACATCACGCGGAATTATTCAAGCCAATAACCCAAAAACTTTTCTTTCAAGCGGACGCAAAATAGACGAGTATGTGTAGTATACTTTCGATTTACACAGCATCGCGTATAAATAGTTTAATATTGTGAATTATAAATATGAAGCTGCCAGCTCGTAACGCGTAGGTATTATACAATGACGGTAGAATTATCGATTAGCGCCGGGCTGCGCGCAGCAGGAGGAGGTAATATAGCCTGGTACTTATCGCGCGCAGTCGCTGATTTTATTATGACGCGGCGGTGGCGTCGATTCGCTTATTGTTAGCGCCTTCGTTATACAAAGACGATCGCAGCTACATAAAGTATATACCTATACCTACAACAAATTCGCATAATTCCGTTATTCGATTCATTAGCCACAGTAACGCTCGTCTATATTATTATCTGCGCGCACATTATGCAAAAACCAGAACGGCAATCATTCCTCGTCGCTCTAGTAACTTTGGCTCCCAGCAGACCAGCTCGATCGTCGCGGACCTTAAATTGAGTCACAGCTGCGGCGTTATGTGCAGGTTCCGGTGCAACAGGCAGCAGCCGCCTTCTTTCCCGGGCTACTGCTTCGATTTCGGAGGGTCACGTGTGTGCGTGCGGCTAAAATCGATGATGTACCACCACCGACGGCGGCGCGCAGCTGGGTGTAACTACGCGGATATCGAGATTCGAGGAGGGAGGGAGAAGACGATGTGGTACGACTAAGCCTTTGTGCGGTGAGTGTGTGGATGGACGGTTTGATTGCAGGTGTGATTCGCTGTGCTTGCCGGATCAGCTGATGTGGACTGTCGCTCATCGTGAAATTACTTGGATTAAATAACGTATTATTTTAACGCGTCTACTTGGCCTATATAATTTTCCGACGTACACGAAAAATTGAATAATATCGCAAAAGCAGCGGACAAAAGAAAATCCTCCCTCAACACCAACAGTCAGGCCACAAAGCGGGGAATGGAGCGCGACGCGCCGGCCACTATTTTCAGGCTAATAACGCGGTCGCATTATCTCGTCGCGCATCGAGCCGCTCGTAAATCCGTCGTTTACATCGAAAACGAATTCCACCGCTATCCAAGCTCTACACGTATTATATACATACTATATACGCTGCTCGCTCTGTACATCCGCATAAGTATATACACATCGCGCGCAGCCTACTTTTTCCGAGACAAAAGAATTTTCCGGACGCGAAGCGAGAGCATCGGCAGACGACGTTTTTTCTCACCACCACCACCGCAGTCTTTTCAAAACCAGCAGCAGAGACTACCTACTCCGTACTAGCTCTGCAAACTGTTGCTGCGGAAAGGTATATATAAGGTGTACACACGACGCCGACTTTCTTCTCGCTTTTTCGTCTTTTTACGCCGGCTTATATAATACGACGACGTCCCGCTTTTAAGCGCTCGTTATGCTGCAGAGCTGATCTTTTTAGCGGCGTGATATTCTAATTAATTCCGTGTTAATGGCGCAGCTCGGATTTTAATACGGAAGCTCGCTGCTATAATCTCGTTATAAAAGATAGCTCTCGCTTATGTATACATTTTTTTTTTTTTCATCGCAAAATCGATCGCACAGGCGTGTGTATTATAAATATCGGCGAATGACACACGCTGTCGGTCGAGCCTCCCGAGCAACGCGTTATATTTACGCTACATTCGATTAACGCCGAGTCGACACACGCCTGTTGAATATATATATACGACAATGGCAGTGACGGCGATGCGCTTTTGATAAACCGACTCGACAAATTTCATCAAGCTCACTAACGCTCTCGTGTGTCTTTCATCAATTACCGTCGCGAGCATTCATCGTGAAATTCCGCGGACAAAAGGCTCGGCGAGTAATTATCTCGTTGTAAAAATAATAAAAAACGCTGGCGACAGAGTATATAGCGAGGGATGATGGCTGTCGACGGAGAAATAAAAAATAAAAAGAGCCAGAGGTGGACGCGATAGCAGCTCACCGGATACAAGGGCACTTAGCTGGCCCGTCCGCACGCGTCACGCTCGCGGGCGCGGGTATAATCGATAAAATTGCGCAAACGTGAAACAGAGTATACGTGTAGCGCGACCTGATGTCACTTATTATACGCGCAGTACATAATGGAGTTATGCTTGTTTTCGTCGCGATGACGTTCATAAAAAATGACATTGAAACAATAGAGCCACATATGTGTCTTTCGCGTATATGAATTTCAAGTAGATATATATAGCCCGGTGCTCGTACGGTTTTACAGCTCTACATTCGGTCAAAAACGCTTTACGACTGGAATTCCACAGTCGGCGCGCGATAAGGGAGCAAAAAATTCGACGCGCGGAATACTTTATAGCTATATACGACGATGCTCGCGTGTCGTCGACGCTCTGACGCGCCTGTTTGAATTATGCAAACGCTTAACAGATTTGCTCCGCAGGAATAGCAAGAAGCGTAACCGAAGAGACGTCTCGAGGAAAATCCGAGCATTTCACTTATACGCGTGCAATAGCCGAGAGAGAGCTCGGAGCGTCACACTGCACATTATAATAATACACACGCCACATATAACGAAAATCCATATAGCGAGTGCAACCCCGCACGCCGACTATTTTTACAGAGCCTCCGGCACCTATTCATACTCCTCCCTATTTATGCGCATAAAAAAGCCGCTGTCGTTTTACGCGCGAGTCGAGCCTTCGCGTGTAAGTAAGCGCTCGCTATTAATACGTTTCATTCATGAGAGCGCGACAAGGACGGCCAGCTTATTCCTCGATGTACATGATATAACCGTCGTCTTGTGCGCGCTAATTAATCCTCGCGCATGACTGGGCTCTGGAAAAAGAAAATCGGCAAGTAAATTAATTGAAAAGCAGGGAGGGTATTAGTGCAGTAGTATATATCCTGCCTGAGGGCGAGCGTAGAAAGCTCGATGAAAGGCATAAAGCGTCGCTGCTTTTCCTCCTGCTGCTGCTACTGCTGCTACAGCGGTATATAATTCCACGTTATCCCCGGGCGGCGGGACGTTTTGACGCCGAGGCTCTCCGGTGCAGAAGAGCTGAAACGAAAAGCCGGAAAGGGACGCGCGAAAAATTGCAAAGACTGTACGACGTCGAGCGTTTTAGCCGAGTTTCCCAGGGTATATAATTGCAGGTTTATTTATTGCGTTTTTTATCTGGTTTTCTTCGTGTACCACGTGAGCAACCGTGTCTTATATTTCGAACAATAGCCGAAATTTTGGAAAATCCTAATCCCGACCTCGAAAACGGTACAACCCCCAAATCAATCTGCATCGCAAGTACTGCGAGCTAAAAAGACGCAAGGCCGTCTAGCTTAGCCGATATCCCATTTCCTCCAGCTCCCAATCCGCGAGGCTCTCTAGACTCCGTATAGCTCCCTATACAATGCACAGCGGTGGGAGAGAAGAAGAGGACAGAGAGAAACAACCAAGCCGCAGCGGGAGATAATATCTCCTCAGATATCGAATGGCGGCGGCGAAAGAGTTACTTGACCTCCTTTCCTCTGACAGATATATAACGACGACGGCGGTGACGCTGACACTTGGAACTTATTATTACGTATTTCATTTTTCGCGCCAGAAGGAGGAAACATGACGGCGACGCCAAAGCGAGTGCACCGGGTGTCGGGAGAACAGAGGAGGGATGAAGATCCACTTGAAAAAAGAAGGAGGAGGAGAGCGTGTCAATAGACGAAACGAAGCTTAAAGCTCGAGCCTTTGTTGCTTGCTATACTGCTGCGGAAACGAGCGGAGGTGGGAGATAGGTCCAATGCCAAGGCGGATCGAGCGTTTGCCGCTCGGGTATTTAGGCGGCTATTGTTCCTCGAGTGCTCGGATCTGCAGCAGCCTGTATCGACTCGCGAACCGCTCATTTGTCGCCTGCCGTGAGAGAGAGAGATGCAGATGCGGCCTATAGCTATTGAAGAATTCAGCCAGGCGCCGCGATTGTACGGCCAACTGTTACGCGCACGCTCCTCGCGAGACTCGACCTCGCTCGAATCCCTCTCTCGAGCTTTCGAGCTTTCCCGCGAGCCAACAGCTGTACTGTCTCCAGAAGGAAACCAGAACGGTTTAACTCCTTTGTTATCCTCGGCTCTCTTTTTCGATGCTATACTGTGTGTTATTTCTTTCTTTTTTTTGCGGACAAGGTGGTAAGTAGATGTGTCCAAGTTTGGTCAGACGCGAGACAAAAGCTAAAACAAGTGTTAGTCAACGTTATTAAATATATAAAGGGACAAAGCCAAGGTATAATAATTTCGCTCCATATCCTATTATTCCGACCCCGAGCAAAAGCTGAACGACTGCCAGCCGCAGTTTCAAACAGCCATTAGCCGTGTCCGTAAAAATTAAAACCTCATCCCGCGCAAAGATATCTCATTTTGCTCCCCCCAATGAATGCGCGACGCCAGCCAAAAAAAAGATAAATAACAAACGATCGCAATTTACATGATTGTTTTGTTTCGAGCAATTGATCGCCGTTACTGGTGTCAACGGCGAAAGCTTGCGCATATAAATGACAGCCCCTCCGAAATTGTAGCTCCCGAATAACCGCCAGTTCCAATAAATATTCAAGAGACTCGTGCTGGGACAAAATCGACCGACAATAACGTCGCTGAAAAAAAAGGGAAACTGTGTATTATATATAACGTTTAAAGAAGAAGCTTAAATCTCGCGTGCGAATGCAATAATGCAGGAGGTGAAAAAATTCACCTGACGTTTAAAAAGCCGTTACGAAAATCCGGGGGAGCGAGAGAAAAGTAGACCGAAAAAGCCCGGCGACGCTGCACACAAAGCCGAAAAAGGCGAGCGCTCTGAACAATAACAAAAATGGGCTTTCGAAAAAAAAGCTGCTGCACACGTCGCTCCACTATCTCTCCCTCTCTCTTTCTGTCGGTCGGCTTGTGTACCCACGCTCTGGCGAGTGGCCTATCGCGCGCACAAAAAAAAAAATGAAAATTCGCGCGCGCGCGCGAAGGCAGAAAGATGAGCGTGACAGTTTCGCATTATCAAGACTTTTTTTTTTGACGATTTTTGCTTGTTTTTTGTTGCCGGCTGTTCTTTACATTGTAAATTCAGGCTCTCGGAGCTCCGCATTGTTCCTGCAAGCCGAGCGGAGAAATACAGTCGGACTTGATTATCGCATGCGACTGTGCGCGAATTAAAAATATCCAGCGGAATATTTTCGAGAGCAACAAGTTCGAGTATACATCGCGACCCGATTGCGATATTTCATCAACGATAACTCATTCGAGCGACTGAACGTCGAGCTAACCGTTTTTCCATCAAGTTATTCTCCGGCACGCGTATATATGAGCGTGAAAAATCGCTTTATTCAATCTGAAAATCAAAACTCCACCTCCGTCATCACGAACGCACATCCAGCTCGACCCCATTATTCATTATACTCGGCCGCCGCCGGGAGCTCATAATATACATCGCTCTCGTATCGTTCGTAAGCCTGAAAATAGGGAAAAACGAATCAGGGCATAGGCGTGTGTTGTATAACCCGGAAGCGCTCGATACATAACAGTATACACACATATTTATATGCGGACGCACGCACGCATATAAGCTTCCCTAATTTAGCGACTTACTCGTCTTATAACAATATATAAAAGAAAAGAGAAAGAGACCTCGTTGGATGGACGTGGCGGTCGGCATGTCGCTGCTAACTGAAGCGAGGAGGAGCCGCTGGGAGCGGGTTCCTCCCCCCTCTATCAATGGCAGTGCTGCGAGTGAGCGGCCGACGGCAGCTCGTCCTCGTCGTCGCCGATGCCTCTGGCTTGGCGACGATCTCGATGATTACTCTCAGGCAGCTCGTCCGCCTCCTCCTCGGCGGCTGCTGCTGCTGTTGCTGCTTCGAAATCTGCTGCTGCTGCTGCTGCTGCGGCTCCTGCTGACCTTCCGGTCATCTCCGCGGCGAGCACCACGGCCCGATCAGCATCATTCGTCCAACGGCCGAACACTGAAATTCATATAATACAACATTATTATCTCGTGTATATTGTTTTTTTATCTTTTAATATATTTAAATTTAAAAAGACAGATTTCATTCTCGCTATACGTCGGCTGCAGATTAAAAATCCGTGCAAGCGCTGACGCGAACTGTCAGTCCATTTAGCTCCGCGCAGTTTTCAATCCGAGTCGGAAAAGTTAATCCTGCCTCTCGATATATATATCGGGTGTAGTCCTCGAGACGCTCGTCGACGGTAAAAAGCTGCAGCTGTCACATTGGAAAATTCAACTAACCAAATGAAGACACATCGTTCCGCATGCATCATCCCCCGCCGCGCCACGATCCAAAAGAGCGGAAAATCGCGCGGATAAATTTTTGCCCGACTGACGGGTGCGATGGAAAAAAAAATTTATTTCCTGTATATAGACGAAATAACCGCGCGCGAGCAGCTATAAAACATCTCTCGAACTTTTTTAACGCCTCTCGCGAATACATCCGCGATATCGATCCTCCCCATCTCCATAATCCGACCAATTCTTGCTGGAAAAAAGGATAAAAGCCTCTATATAGTGTACACTGTCAGCTCGTCGTTCTACAGCCTTTCTCGCGCGATGGAGCTATACACTCTCGGAATCAAGCGTCGAGATGACGAAAAGACAGATAAAAAAAAAAGAAGAGTAAAGGAACTCGAGACGACCGGTCGACACTCCATGAGCCAACGCGTAATAAAATACCTTAATGGACGCAAGAGCGAATAAGGACAAATATTTCCTCGCGCACTGGATCCGCGTGTAATTCTGGAAAAAGCTCCCGACGTCGTAAAGACGAGAGATGTAACGACGCTTGATTCGCTGCGCTGCTATACTACTTGCTGTAGAGTTGCTGTAGCTGAGAGAGAGAGAGAGATAGTACAGGATCGATGCGATTTCGTGTAACTTGGCACGACCTTTGACCTCTGAAGGCGCCAGAGGAACCCTGCTACAGTCTGGGTTATTAATTAGAACGAAATTGAGCATCTCGCGCACAGCGGATGATGTCGGGCTGTTTCTCTCTTTTTTATCGTTTATTTCGACTTGCGATGATTCGCTGTTTCGTTTTAATTAAAATGTTAACGCGCCGCATCTATTATAGGCTATGTATAACTGGTATAATACTCATTTACTGTTGCGATAAGTCGAAGCAATACAAAATTTGCACTTATATACGCTCTCGAAAACTTATATACCTATCAGGCAAAATATTTGCACGTGCGGCAACCCTCGTTCCGTAAAACCAATATTTACTATGCTCGCCAGCAAAAAAGGATCGTTTCCATTTTCCATCACGCAAGAATCTTCCGCATAAATATTTTTTGCGCGCGCAGATCGGCGTCTCTCTTCCATTAGGTAGACGCGACAGGAACAGCGCTTTCATCGCCGTGTGCTCACACGCTGGAAGTACTCGTATAACCTTAACGATTCCCTACCATATTCCTGTCGATGTCTTTTTTACGCCCGCGATTTGTTCTTTTCAAGCTGTCGAGTTTTAAGATGATTGAACAAAAATTTCCGTCGATACTGAAAAACAGTTCTCTTGCCAGACGCATCGCTCAAAGGATGTTCCAGACGTCCTCCTTTCAAAAACACACAATTCTCCTGTAGTCCCCCGTAAGCAACTTTCCGCAACGAAACTTCTTAAAACTTAAATCACGTGCCAAGAGCTCGATCGTTCTCGTGAATCATCCCCCAGTACATTATCCGAGCGTCTATACATAGACGAGGAAAAAAAATTCAGTGCGTCGTCGTATATATATCGAAAACGGCTGGTGTAAACCGTGCAATGATGCGAAGAGAAGACTAGGTTATATACGTGTAAGAAACTCATGCATATTTCATCGCGGCCGTCTTGGACAGGAGCACAGTAGAGTATATATATAGATGCGTAGCGGTGCAGGTCCCTATAGTCCCGGACACGTTTCCCGCATCAGAGACTGCGTCCCCTCTCGCGCTAATAAGGCCTGAGACGTGCGCTCCATAACGCGAGATAGATGGTACTCGGGTTATTGCAGCCGATCGGACGAGTACGTATATTTTTTATCGACAAGCTTTTGAATAAAGAATCAGCTCTAATGGAGAGAGTCACTGGCGAATGAAAAATCGATTAGAGCGCAAGCGCGCGTATGTCTTTCAATCTCTTTTGTAGAAAATGGAAATGTTGTCTGTGGGTCGCAATGAAGTCGAAGAGCTGCGCGAGAGTTTCTTAATTAAGATTGGTACAATCAAACCGGTGGGTTGAAAAATTCAATTAGAGCCGCGTTACAACGTCGTGACGAAAGTTGTTTGTCGGAGAGAGAGAGAAAAAAGTTTAAACGCAGCGAGGAGAGTTGGCGAGAAGTTTATGTATACTGATGCTATATATGCAAAAAAGCGTGTTTCTGTTGCGCTCTAAAAACTCCCTACGCGCGCGTATATGTACCATAAAACTTTTTCCTTCAATCGGGAACAAGAATAAATTAGCAATCTTCTAAAAAACAAAATACATATACACAGCTGCGACTTTACGACACGAATAATTTTAATTGAGAGCTGTCGAGAAAAACGAGTCGACCAGCGAGCCGGAAAATTTCCGAGTAATGACGTCGATAATACAAGCTTCTGCGGCTGCTACACAAGCAAACATCGCCGAGCGAAATTTATCTTTTCTTCCTCACTACGCTGCTGCTGCTATAGTGTTAAGCCTCGCGTGAAGGAAAGACTACACTCGCACGCGCGTTACGCCAATAATAGCCACACCACCCGACGCCCTCTCCCGCATGAGTTACGCGCCTATATAGCTATAGCAGTTCTCGAGAGCCGATGTACTACTTCCTGCGCTAATCCCATAAGCACTTCACCTTTGCCCTCAAGATTACACGGTGCCTATACGCTCCGGCTTTGGCAAACAACTGATTTCTTTGTGATCGATGAGACTTTTTCTGCTTCTTATTACTTTCTATTCTTTATTTTTCGGCTATAGAGCTAATATTTGCTTAAAGACGAGATGCTTATGAGTGTTTATGTAGCGACGTGATGAGAATAAATTTTCGATATAAGAGCTTGTATCGTGTGTCTACTTATATAGTTTACAAAATGAGCTTTCAGTACCTCGCTTAACATCCTCAAAAGCTTGATTATACACAGTTCTGTAGCGGAAACTCGTAAAGAACACTCCGACTAATTAGTACATCGAAAAACGTCGATAGAACAAATTAATTACTCCAACTCAGAGAGAAAAGATTCAAAAAGCGCACAAAAGACCAAAACCCGTTTTCAATTAACACGTCGGGAACTTGGTCATTTAAGTTTGTTTCACAAGACATTCCGGTGCACATATATATACGTAATACAGATTTACGAATAGCGTCCGCATCTGCGGGGATAGGAGGAGTATAGATACAGTATATGCGGCAGCGGTATACGCGTAACAATGGAAAGTTATGTACTATATAGTCGTTCGTAACGCCATTACGATAGTCCTGCGCGATTATAAACCGCTCTCTGCAAGTGCTCTGCAGTGTGCCTATATACAGTATGTTACCTACAAGGTATGCGCTGCATATTCGGGCAATTGTACTACTCTGGTGATGTGTAATTTGCTCTTTTCATTGCTTATTCAGAGACACAACTTTTTGCACGCTTCAATTAATTGTTAAAAATGTACAAAATGGTTTCTTTTTTTGTTAATTGTTTAATTGCGAACAGCAGAATTCCTCGAAATTGCAGAGCCCGTTGAGGAACAGTAATATCGTAGCGATAAAGTAATTATAGTTAGGAGTTAATTTGATTTCTCTCATTACGAGACGAGAATAACGAAGGAAACAAAAAGAGGTCGTAAAAAGGAACGCGTACAGTTACTTATCTGGTAAAAGGGATGAATTACTTTGAGAATTAAGATAGATAAGGATTTAATCGTTTCACGTCCGTCTAGCAAGTTGAACAAAACTATATACGCAATAAACTAACTCCTGACAATTTCCATCTTATCTCGCTCAAAAGAACTCCCGGCACTCTGCGAAATAACCTGCCGAGCTTTATTCGACTCTCGCCGCCGCGGCGTTGGCAAAAATAAATATAATTCCCTCGCGCTCTCTATATACTATATACTAGCCTGATCCGACCGATCCCCGACGCAATAAATTATCATCACCCCTCGCTCGCTCGCTCGAATTCTAAGTGTGCCGGGATTAAAAGTAAAACCGATTAGCCGAATTCGCGCCGGACTAGCGAGGTTCATCGATAATTCAGATGCTCGCTGTAAATAAACGAGCAACGCCGCGCTTGGCCGGATTAATAGCCCGGCAAAGTACAAAAGCGTTCGCGCGCCAATCTAATGTGAAAATTGAAAATCAACGTGTGTTTTGTCAATTATCATGCAAAAATGAGCCTGGCCAGCTATTGAAAAGGGCAGCGATGCGATGAATCGGTTGAGCAAGGAGAGAGAGAGATAGAGAGCTACATCGATTTATGGAGCCGCGGCTACTCTCGCATCATGCCCGCGCGCACGCTGATGCTTTATGCAAACTGCCAGGGCTTTATGCAAATGGATAAATAATTCGGCTGGGGATGAGGATCGGGGGAATTAGCTCTGCCGGGCTTGAGGCTTTAAAATGGGGATACACTTTTCGAAGAGGGATTAATCGCTGCTGCGCGAGCGTTGAGAGTGTAATGAGTATAGAGTGTAGGAGATGGATGCTTTTTAGCTTTTGCTGCGCCGAACGAGGAGAATTCAATGTTTACTTTTTGTTTATAATTCCAGCGTGACGCAAGTACGTATTTTCTCTGCTGGTAAACAACGAATTTTCCGCTCGTTTATACATGTATATACGTAGTTCCTATAGCCGGGAGTGCAATTTATCAGTATTGTTTTGATAACGCGCTGAGAACGCAGGTTTCGTTGGCGTCGAATTTTTCAGAGAAATACGGTATACGCGAAAAATAAACACGCATCTTTTTAGAGAAATAGCGCAAACAAAGCACGAGCCATTTCACCCAAATTGAAATACATGTACGAGTCATATTTCGAACACAATGTCGCTTTCAAACAATTATTTTATAGAAAAACGCTGTTTCAATCTTTTCTATTTTACAAAATCCTGATTCAATTTCGACTGTAAATATACGAAACAAGAACGAGCGCGAACTCAATGCTAAAAAATTATTCTTCCCCCCGAATGCCCGCATCTTCCCATCTTCAAAAACACTCACACATTCTCTCGCGAGTATTTCCAGCCAGCTCTCCGTGCATCAGGAAGATTAAAATCTTCACGGTCGCGCCAGAAAAGGCATAACGCAGTAGTCGCATACTCCCTTATCCCACTATGTACGAGAGCTTACACATGCGCACCTACTTGAAGAGCAGTCGGTGAAAAAAATTCTTTTCTCGATCGATAGTCCGAAAACTCTCGAGCACTTACATATCTCGGTGTAACTTTCGCGAAATTCACGCAGCCTTTCAAGCAAAGTTAAGACGAGAGCCGTAATTATTAAGTTTGAAAGGCCTTCGCGTGGGTGGCCGGGCCATTGTGAGAGTTTTTGCGAACAGAGCGCGAGCAGCGCATTATTAAAACATTGCCGCTGTATTTCATTTTAACGCGAAAAATATTTGAGCCGAGCCACGTAGTAGCTCGTGTTTGCGCGAGCAGGGTAATGAAATGCTAGGTTTGCGTTTCGTTTAATAATAGATCTCTCCTTCCGAGCGTATAGTACGCGCAGTGGGTATTAGGGATACGTGGGAGTGAATGGAAATTTTTTTTCCCCTATTCGCGGCGGAGATTATTAATAACTGGCCATTCGTTAAATTAGAGACCTAATTAGCCGTCGTGACGTAGGTATCCTGGACGTGACTTTTGACATTACACGCAGTAGAGCCGATATTGCCCAACAGGGCGCGAACTTTACATCATGGGCCACTCGAGCGAAATCGAAGCTTTGTCAATAATTCATTGCAAATATTCACTTCGATCCAAACAGCCTATTTTCGTGGCCGATGCCAGCTAATTATAGAATGCGTAGACGATGGCTCGTCAAAACTGACCTTTCTCCCTCGGGCCCCGCAGTCTGGATGAGCGGAGACGGGCCGCGCGCTATCAGCAGTCAGGCCGCATCTCTTCGCACGCACCAGACTCTTCTTATTCCTCTATGCTATACTAAATCTTCTCGCACACTCACGAGAAAAAAAATCACACACCGCAATCAACAATACGAATACGGGGGCGAGTGTCTCCTTTCGCACGGGTATAATATGTATAAGCTCTCGTCCTCAGCTGCAATCCAGCTGAAGCACTGCTCTCGCTCACTTGCTACAGGAGCTCGCGGCCAGTCTTCTGCGAGTCTTTCGTCGGGCTCGGCGCGTCCTGGGCCTCGCCGCAGACTCGTGCATGCTGTCGCTGATGCGAGCTCGCCAGAAACGCAGCGCTGCTATTGCTGCTTAAATCTACTATCTGATGAGGACGATCTCGTGCTCCAGGGGAGTAGGACGACGATCAGCGACAGGGGGCCGGCGCTACCACGCTCGCACTCGTCGGCCCGCCGACAGTGCTCCGTTGCGCTGCTGATGCTGCTTCCGATCGATCCTTGCTTCGCCATCCCTCGCAATCGGCCATTCTTGCGCACTTTTTTCCTGACTCCGCTGCGGGGGCTTAGCTGACGAAGTTCTAGCCGAGGCTGATGGGTGACGAGCTGGAGTTTCTAGAAAACAAAGGTACACTGCTGGTGAAGACGGTTGAAGGTGATACGAAGTGCTGGAGATCGGCAGCCGAGAAAATCGGAAAGAAACGTGTCGGGGAGTTTCGCGCGCACTATACTGGCAGTGAGGCTAGCAGCAACCGACAGTTGCGAGGAGACAGCAGGTTGCTCTCAGGTGATGCGTAATTCGGGGACTATCAACGCGCACTCGTCGAGTATCGAGTTTGCACAAACAACTACTACATCGATAACGATTATAATGCACACTATATAACGCTCGGATGCTCACTCGTATAATCACGCGCACTTACGCGGAAGCACAGCACGTACACGATGTACAGAAGTATAGCGGATAAATCTACAGCGCGCACTGCACGGAGATTTCTCTTGGCCTTTTTCTAAAATTCAAAAAACCCTTTTCTAAAATGTGAAGTAGTGATCGAGAATTTGGATTCCCGCGGGCCGCTCGGATGCGTATGTATAATATAGATAGATATACAAGAGATGCGAGAGACGTGCGACTAAAGAAGCAGGCGCGCGGCGAGCTCGCGCTCCCGTGCTCTCGGCACAAAGTCGCGCGCTTCACTGACTTGGCGCTCGGGGGCTCGCCGAGCATGCGTCTCGCGCCTGCCTGGCTGCCTGCTTCTCTTCCCCTGCGCGCGACCTGCGCGCCAGAGCAGCGGGACTCCTCCAGGACGCGCGCGGCCGCGGCCGAGAAGGGGATTTGCCCTTGCAAACAACCGCGCAACAGATGTAACTAACGCGGGCGCAAGCGCGCGCGGCTGCTGCTGCTGCTTCGAGCTTTACTCTCCGTTTGCTGTGCCGTGTCCTGCTTTTTCCCAGAGCTTGCAAGCGCGTGCGGTTTGATGAGGCGAGAGAGACTCGGTACTTAGACGCTTTGCGCTCGGTCAGGTCAAATTTGTTTTTTAATTGCTCACTTCTCTCTTTGGATTTTGATGTTTAAAAATGCAACGGAAGCTGTGTAAGTGCACTTATATCGTTAGAATATCGTCTAAAAAGAAAAGAAAAGACTTATTCTTACATTAATACATACGTTATTTCTCAATATTACCCACAGCGTTGCCATTGCACATTATTTGATCATGAAAGAGCTCCAATCGCTAAAAGAGAGATAATAAAGTACATAAATTCCTTAGCGTTGATAATCATTGAATTATTGAAAACAGTAAAGCGCAAATATCATTACTTGAAATCCCGACGTGCCTCAGCTTCCCGCGCTGCCGCCGATTTCTCCGCAGCATAGCCAGAGCCAACTCTCTCTCGTCTCTATCTCTCTCCTCCACCTCCTCTTCCTCCTCTCCTTTGCCCTGCGTTATACCTCGCGCCGTGCCGCAATGCATACCTAATGTATTTTCATATTTGAACGGCGAACGCTTTGAATTTTATAATTCATTCCTCTGCGTCCTTCTATCCTATAGCTACTCCGCGTATTTTCGCGCGATCGTCCTGCATTTCCGAGTAGCCTTGGGTCTCTCTGATGGTCTCAGAGGCATCAGTGCAGCGAGATTCTGCCTTCCACAGCGAACCGTCCTTTGCAGAAACTAATGAACTGTAACGAAAAAAACAGTGTAAATACGTGCAATACTATATATGAACGGCTATTGAATATTGAACGAGTCCATCGGGTTTTTCAAGAGTGACTCTCGACGAGATTTTCCAGCGAATTTTAGCCGCGATAGATCGAATTTCCCAGGAGATCAAAATGCATAGTGAATTTTTCTCGATGTGAATGTCGGTGATAATAAAAAAAAACTGGTTTGGAAAAGAATATGACGAATAAAAATGTTGCAATCTGATGCTAAATCAGTCCCGAGTGGAAAATACTTGATGAATAAATTCATTGGTGTGGTATTTTCGAAAATATACTTACAACTTCATCAGCGCTATGCTTTTTCCAGTATTCGCATTGTTAACAATCGAGGATGTTCAGGCTTGCAGGTGACTGATTTTTCCTACTGATTGATATCGAGCAAATTTTTCACAAGGAAATTACCTATGAAACACCCAATAACCGTAGGGCTCGACCTCTCTCCGCGATGAATATTTTGCGTACTTATTGCTTCATGGTCGGTATTTTCTCCTGCAAATAGTCCAGTATAGAGTCCCAGTTTTTATTCGATTACCGATGGGAACGAGATCAGCTTTTATGTATAGATTTTGATTGTTTAACGGAGTCGCGGTCACTTTTTTTATTGAACCTAACCTCATTTTTATCCTGATTCCTATAGCTAACTTTCCTAACTCTGAGAGCACAAGGAATTTTTTGATGGAGTATTTTTTCAACGGATACGATGTGCACTCTTGAATTCCATATAACAACTACGTATTTATATATGTTCATTGAAAAACGGTTACCTTTTCAAGGAGATTCCATCCACATCCTGCACATCAGTTTCGACGATCTTCATCGCAAAATTTTTCGTTCTCTCAACCCAACAATGAGCAGCAATTCCAGGAAACTTGCGATCGGCCGTTGTGATGCCGCTCTCCAACTGCATTTCTAAGCCGTTTCCACTTGGCAACTTGGCTTGTACTTACTTACCGACAAAATAGCATCCAGGAGCTCATCGCTTACCATCCGAGTCATAATATCATGGCGCTGCAGTCGCAACTCTCCAGTTCTACCACCCGACTCCAAGTTTGGTTTTTGTTACTAAATTTGACACGACCTCGTTCTTCCGAGTTTGCAGGCACGTGGACGAACATCATGTGCCGCTTACCTCGCTAATTATTATAACAAAAACTAGCGTCATCGCAATCGTAGCCAGTTTTTCGTGTGGATATAAAAGAGCACCATGGCTCTTTACAATTTCAAGAAGATCGCTGTCGTTCCTACGGCTAAGGTAAGCCTTAGTTGTAAATAAGTGGAGGTTATGTTTTTGTAGGTTGTGTAATTTTTGCAAAGGATTCACTACAGGACAAGGGCTACCTTAACTTGACATACCTTTTAGAAATTGATTAATTTTGAAGGAATATATTTTGAAAGTAATTGTTTTGTTTTCAGGAATTCATTGATATAACATTATCAAAAGTACAGCGTAAAACCCCAACTGTCATCCATAAACAATATGCCATCTCACGAATTCGTGCTTTTTACACAAGGAAAGTCAAGTTTGCACAGCAGACTTTCCACGATCGTCTTAGTCAAATTATTCAAGAGTTTCCAAAGCTCGATGATGTTCATCCATTCTACGCTGACTTGATGAACGTTTTGTATGACAAGGATCACTACAAATTGGCTTTGGGTCAAACGAATACAGCCAGGCATTTAATAGACAGGTTTGTTGTGCTATACCATTTTACTTATGTATTTCTTGTTCGTTTCTTTCAAATTAATTTTATCTATTTTTAGCGTTGCTAAAGAGTATGTACGTCTGCTCAAATATGGAGACTCTTTATACAGATGTAAACAGTTAAAAAAGGCTGCTCTTGGTCGTATGGCCACCATAATGAAGAGACAAGCAACAAATTTAACATATTTGGAACAAGTTAGGCAGCATTTGGCAAGATTGCCTAGCATAGATCCATATACAAGAACTATCATCATCTGTGGTTTTCCCAATGTTGGAAAAAGTAGTTTCATTAATAAAGTATGGATTAATTAATCTATTTCAATCGAAACATTTACTTGTATGTATTGTTAGCTGGTTACTATATATTATTTTATTTTTAGATTACCAGAGCTGATGTTGAGGTGCAACCGTATGCTTTCACAACCAAATCACTGTATGTTGGTCACACAGACTACAAATATTTGAGATGGCAAGTGATTGACACTCCTGGAATTTTGGATCATCCATTGGAAGAAAGAAATACCATTGAAATGCAAGCTGTCACTGCTCTAGCCCACTTGAGAGCTGCTGTACTCTATTTCTTTGATATTTCTGAGCAATGTGGTCATTCCTTAGATGAACAGGTAAATTATTTTTTTTGTGAAAAATGTTAAAATGTAACTTTAAAAAGCCACAACTAATTTTAACTACTGACTCTTCTAGATGAGACTTTATGAATCCATCAAACCACTTTTCCAAAACAAACCACTACTCATTGTTGTCAACAAAGTCGATGTTTTACGTTTAGAGGAATTACCGGAAGAAAAAAGAAGCATTTTGAAAGTGCTAGAGAATGATGAAAAGATTCCTTTAATTGAAATGAGCACAGTCACAGACTTTGGAGTAATGGACGTTAAAACTCAAGCGTGCGAAAAGTTGCTAGAATTCCGCGTTGATCAAAAGATAAAGACTAAGAAGGTAAGTTGGTTGTTTACTTTAGATTAATTCTTTTATACGTTTAATTTTCTACATTTTTTTTATCAAATATTCTAATTTTTCAGGTTGAGGGATTGTTAAATCGCCTGCATGTCGCTACACCAACACCAAGAGACAACAAAGTTCGAGCTCCGTGTATACCAGAAAGCGTTCTCCAGAAAAGAATGTTACAAGCTGCCAAGGCCGAAAGAAAGAAGAAGCTGGAACGCGAAATCGAAGAAGAAATGGGTGACGACTACGTTCTGGATCTCAAGAAGAACTATGACATCGAAGGCGATCAAAAGTACGACATTATTCCAGAATTCTGGGAGGGTCATAACGTTGCTGATTACATTGACCCCGAGATATTTGAGAAACTTAATGCTCTGGATAAGGAAGAGGATATGCGAATTGAGGCTGGCGTCTACGATTACAAGGTGCCAGAATTGACTGAGACAATGAAGGAAATTCAACAGCTTGCTAAACAAATTCGCGAGAAAAAGATTATCATGAAGGACGAATCTAGAGTCAATAAGCAATCGACTAAACCTGTTATGCCTCGTACAGCTGTAGCTAGGGGCCGCGATCGCTCAGTATCAAGACTGCGTAACGAAATGGAAGATTTGGGCGTGGATATGGAGGACACGGAGAACGTTAGTTACACTTTTCTGCACCTAGAAAAACTAGTACAATTCCTGTACGATTCTGATCAAATATATATTAAACTATTAACGTATTTCAGGCACATTTCACGAAAACGAGGAAACGAAGCAGATCAGTATCGCAAAACGTGGATCGTAAACGACAACGTGTTGCGTCGACCTCGAGAGCTCGCAGTAGTTCTAGGCCTGCTAGAGATGAGATGGGAATTAAGGATAATAAGGTAAGTTGTTTGAAAATTTCTTCGAGAAATTCTTTTAAGGAAAATGAATTATTAAATGAAAACGTTTTTATTGCAGATGAAGAGCAAGCTGAAGAACATTGCTCACAAAGCAATCAGGAAGAAGGTCGCCAAGAAGGGTCTCAAAGGTGAAGCTGACAGATTCATTGGAAACAAAATGCCCAAACATTTGTTCTCTGGCAAACGAGGAACCGGCAAAACTGATAGGCGATAGACTATTGTATTTATATTGTTATAATATAAAATTTCAAATCATATAATTATAGTTTTTATATCATAGAAAAATAATAAACCAAATTGTACAGAAAAACTAATTGAGCTGATGTTCTTAAAATTGAATATTGAAATTGAGAATATTACAAACGTTTAGAAAGAAAAAAATGAACTTGATTACTATATGTACAAAATTTGTATACAAAAATTCAATTTTTATTTAAATAAATAAAATACATGTTCTTATTAAAATAAGTCTAGGATTAAAAAGTTGATGATTTATTTAAAAAAGTTTACTACATTCTTTTGTCGCGATAGGAAGCGCCCCTAGGTTCGTTCCCTTCTTTCGATTTTTCATATGCGCTTCTACAATTTTTAAGAAAGCTTGACGATCTAATTGATTGTAAGCTATGTTCAATACCGCTAACGCAGCGTTCTGTACGTGTATACAACCAGTGCTTAAAAGATCGTGTCCTAACTCAAGGCAAGTGCCAAAATCACATTCATCACCAGCGATAGTTGCCAGCCTTACGACTTCTCCTAGTTCTGCACGAGCGTTTTCGCGCTCATCGTTGCCTGCTGCATCATCAATTTTCTTAACTATTTTTAATAACTGATCTAGAAACAAAAAACATACTTAGTTTACATCACTTTTAATTGATTTTTTAATATTGCGCTTTTATTGTGTGACTTACTATCGGTCACGGATAATTCTCGATATCCGAGCTGCGTTTTTTTGTTGTAAGGACAAAGTATGCCAGCACCATGAATTGTCCTAGCTACCACATTCTTCTCTCTTTGTTTCATTTTTGCTGTCTGTATCTCCAAAGTGATGTTGTGTGTTTTAGCGTACAGTTTGAGTTTTCCCAGCAAATTGAAGTAACCAGTTTTTTCAAAAGGATTTGCTTTCTTTGCTTTTTCTTCTAAATAACTCCTGAAACATTTTATGAAAAAAAGTGTTATTATATTATACTGTATCTTTAAATATATTATTATGATATGTTACAATGAGAAACTTACGCTACTGCCCCAAAGATATTCTCAGCTACAGGTTTAATTTTGTGACTGACATTAGAACAATTTGTGGCAATAAACACTGGGTCTGAACTAGGTCTATCTCTCCAATAACCAAAGTGCAATCCTTCCTTGTCGTTTCCCTTTAACACTGTCTGAAATTCTGGGGGATCATAGTAGTATCGCCAATGTGTTAACAAAGTGTCATCCTCTGGTGTTTTCGAACTGATAAGACCAGATAGTACATCGTAAGGACCAACCAATTTGATATCTGCAATCTTGAATGCAGTAGCTGGATCACTGGGTTTCAAATCATTGCAGAAATCGTAAAACTTGTAAAAGTCATTAGGCATAGAGACTAAAAACACTTTGGAAATCAACTCTTTTGCTTCACTATAGGGATCAGAATTTCTTGACTTCTCTACTGCCACATTTTTCTTCTCCGGTACCTTTACTTCTGGTACTTTTTTCTCGGGTACTATTTCTTTAGGTTCATCAGTTTTATCATTCTCTTTAGTTTCTGCAACGCTGCTGTTGTCTTTCGAGTTAGTTTCTTCCTTCATCTCGTTGGTCTCTGTAACTTCCATGCTACACTGATTTCCTTCGTTGGAGTTATTTGCCTCATTTGAGATACTCTTCTCCTTTGCCTTTTCATCTTCCTTCGAGTTCTCATCTTTTTGGGCATTTTCTTCTTCTTTGGAATTGTCATCTTCCTTAGAGGAGGAACTCTGTGATTCCTGTAATTCCTCTGACTCTGCAGTTACATTTTGCTTTTTGGCCTTTGATTCATCGGTGGAAGTCGTTTCTTGCTCATCAGGCGTCTTTCGTTTCTTGCTATTAGCGGCCTCCTTTCCATTATTGACCTTCTAAAAAAAACATACAAAAATTGCTATATTGAGAATTTCACACTTACGTATAATATAAACACGATTAAATACGCCTGAGAATAAAGCATCGCGATAAAGCCACCTTGTTTCAGGTTAGGACTCAAAGTACCTTTGTATTACGCGGTGGATGCTTGTATTTCTTGTGATGATCCGGATTTTTTTGATAGCAGTTAAGACCATACTTGCAGGCGACTCGCGAGTCTTCCTCGTCGGTCTGTTGGGGCTCGTTTTCTTCCTTTTTGTCCATTGTTTTTGCGCTGGTAAGAATGCTTTTAAACTTCGAATTAGCGAGCACAGGCGTTTACTCGCCTATATATACAGCATACAGCGCCGGTACCTATAACTACTGTACTACTGATATCAAGCTAGCCGAAGCCGAGCTCAAAATCGACAAAACGAGTCTAGCTGCAACGCTGCAGTGGTCAATTAGACAATCACACTGTGCGCATGTTTGTTGGGATATTCCTTGTTATCGACGGAGTAGACCACTGTGGAAAGATCAAAATAAGGAGCGAGACAGACGACCCGGTGTTCGCGCGCTAGATCGCACTGCTTTTTTTGTTCTTTATTCGAAATTATACTTATTTGTTGATACTTTTTGACCAAGTTCTACTGCGAAACTCTTCAAGATGATGCTGAACAAGGTAAGAGTTCATCGTAGAGGTCGTTTGATAAGAATGATATTGGGATTTTGAGCGAGTTTATAGGTTATCTTTGTGTTTACTGCTTTCAGATTTTTACGAGCACGTGCAAACAAATACGTGGAATTAATTATGTTGCCGCACGTGGGTTCACGACGAACGACTCGAACAAGATTGAAAAGAGTAAGTTATTATGCGATGAATTAATTTTTACGCGGAATACCTAATGAGCTTGTATGCTTTCTTTGTTTGATTCGATTTTTTCATGGCGCTTTGATATTTAATCGCGATTAAAATTTAAACTTGTATTGAAATGAAAACATTTTTATGAAAAAACTCTAACAACAACAGTTTTTGTACAAGTATTTGTCTCTAAATTTATTCTTTTCACAGGTTTGAATCAAGTCACACTTCTTGGAAGAGTTGGTGGTGATCCTCAGAAGCGCGGAAACGAAGAACATCCGGTTGTTACGTTTTCTCTTGCTACGCATGTGAACTATAAATATGAAGGAGGTAAAGTTCTTTTTAAACAAACGCTATTGTTTCATATAATTAAAAGCGAAAGTGATATAATGATTTGAAATTTTTTAGGTGACCTTATGCAGAAAACTGATTGGCACAGAATAGCTGTGTTCAAGCCAAACTTGAGGGAAAATGTATACAATTATATGAGAAAAGGTCAGCGTGTCATGGTAAATGGTAGGCTGAGCTATGGAGAAGTCAAAGATGAAGATGGTAATATGAGGACTGCAACATCGATCATAGCTGATGATATTATATTTTTCCAGTAACTGTAAATATGTATGTACTATTAGAATTTATTTTTAATAAACCTTTTTTTATAAATGCTGTAAATCATCTGCTTTTAAAGACTAATGAAATAATCGGGAAGGAGAAATAAATAAATCACAAATGTTCCTTCTTAATAAGTAAATAGGTCTATATTTACAACATTCGTATCTATCATTTTTCAGTAACAATTTATATAATATAATAAAATGATTCTAATTCTAAAATTTTACAGGCATTATAATTTTTATACAAGTTTCATCTCTCACTTATTTTTACGCAATATAAACTCTTTTCACCATGTTTTACCGCGCCGGGGTCGTTTTTATCATCCCTAAGATCTATAATATATGCCAGTGGTGCTTTTTCTTGTACACCGATTCTCGAGTATAAATTATTTACACTTTGTAAACAAAAACTAAATGTAATTTCTATACACATGTATGTATGTATGTATATCATATACACGAATACATGTATACTCTTAATATTGATAATAGTATTAATCTTCTCTAGAAAGGGTATACATTTGTCTTTTCAATTAACATCCTTCATCTTTCAATTTAATTATATACATATTCGCTCCTTTTAACCTTACAGAGATCACAGTATACAAGTAGCCAGATACAAATTTCAATTCTATAGTAATCACTCGAGGCTCTTTAATAAGAATTTCCTATCAGTTGCCATAGAAAACTTATCAGCATAGGTAAATAAAAATAAAAGATATTTTTTTATCACATACTTAGTAACAAATTTTCCATTAGGTAAAAAAAAAATAATTTCATCATCTTTCCCTATAAAATGTTTCATCTTCAACGTCGGAAGAATTGAACGATTTAGTCTTGAAAAATTTTCTATGACAACGGAATTTCGCAGACCTCTTTTATATGCTTATTAAAGGAATCGCTTCCTTTGTACAAACTTTCACAGTTGAACTTTATAGCTTTCTCGCGAAAATCAGTAAGAATTCGTGAAAAAATACAATACACAATTACATTCGAAATGTATTACTCTGGATTGCCACTAACACGCGTCATCTATAAATTTTCTGCACCGAAGTAGTTGGTCGAGCCAGTGCGCAAGCCTGGTCGTGGAATGTAAGCCACACAATCACACACCCAGCAACGACGTAGAAATTTCGAATATAAATTTTGGTAGTAAAATATATCATGTATTTATATATATATTTATGTATAAATTTATGTATATAACTCTGGCCCCAAATTTCCATAAATTCCTTCTATGTTTTTTTCCATACGGTAGATATAATTTTTCGCTCATTTCTTTCCTTTGCTCTATACCAAGCAACTTATTTACAAACTTATGCATTTACTAGAGTATAATCGATTACAATTATTACAACACGCACGTGGTGTGTCTCGACCGTTAAAAATCCGCACCATTGATCGAAGACCGTATAGCTCATGATTTCACACACATCTCTCTCGTCTTTTACTCGTCATTTTACGCACGCAACGTAACAACAAATTATTGTTCTTGGCACACGGATGATTTTTTTATAACTTTTTTTTCTCTCGTCATTCAACAACCGTAAAGTCTACTTTCGTATCGTCATTCACTCGCACACCCATGCACTCGCACTGTTCACGCAAATGTTCTCTCTAGCGTATATTTGAATCGATTTCACAATAATTAATAATTTATAACGTCGCGAACACGAACAATGGCTTAATCTCTCTCGTTGACGGTAGTTTAAACACTTCCGTGTCTCCTAACATATCGTGGCATCGCAGTTATTACAAGTATATCAACAAAAAAAAAATGTAATGTAGAAGAAGTAGTAGTAGTAGTAGGAGGTAAAAAATAAAGAAAATCGTAAGAAAAAGTTAAACCAAAGTCTCAACTCTCTCCGAAGAACAAAAAAGAACCATGTGTCGTCGAGCGCGCAGAGGCCTCCTCGACCTCCCCGCGCGCGTTTTTAACGTGTATAATCTTGACTCGCGGTTCGTTGTAACGAAGAGTATATATCATCTAGATGCGTGTGTCTTCGACGCGTGGATGTATCCAAGGATGGCGGGCTGTCGCTGCGGAGGCAGGAAGGAACCTCTTGTAGAAGACGTGTAGCGTCGGCAGCGACAGAGTAGTCTTCCAGTCTCGTCTCGCACGAAGGTGTGTATGTGTTTGCACATATATATATATATGTTCTTGTGATGAGTTATATATATGTAATATATACGTTATAACGCTGTTGTACTTAAATACGGAAGAATTCGTGATTCTCGGGAAAACGAGTCCATTGCACTTTGGTCCTCCTCTCCGAGGAAGAGTCTCTCTCTTTCTGTCTGTCTGTCTCGCAAACAACAAAATCCACAACAAAATTATAAGAAAACAAAGAAACGGAACAGAACGGCGCTCTCGGAGGCCCTCTAAATTCTTCTCTCCCGTTCGTAATCGTTTTCATATCATGATGATCACACGTGGGAGGCTCGAGCGGTTTCCTCGCTCGGCTCTGGAGTCCGGCTCGCTGCAGGCGACGAGTATCAGACGTCGCGTCACTTCCTGTCCTCCGGGTGTTGCTGTTGTTGCTGCTGTTGTTGTTGCTCCTGCTGCTGCTGTTGCTGCTGCTGCTGTTCCTGCTTGACGAGGCTGTACGCGTGACTCCTGTACTTGGCCGGTGGGTCGTGCAGCGACAGAGGCTGAAGGTGCGGTGGCGGCGGTGGCGGTTGGTGCTGCTGCTGCATCTGGTGCTGGTGCGGACTCGAGGGTGGGTTCATGCTGGACATCGAGAGATCCGTGGGCATGTCCATGTCGGGTTCCATGCTGCCACCGGAGAGCGAGCCCTCCTCCTCGGGTTCGCACTTTATCCGCATCTGCTGGCGCAGCAGCGAGATGTTCTTGATGTTTTTGAGCTCCGTGGGGTTGCGCAGGAATCTGTAAAGGTCACAGTGGTTACAGCGGTCGTTCAAACGAGCGAGAAGCAGCTGAGAAATAAAAACACAACTTACTGGTAGCAGTGGCGCTCGCCCTGGACCTTCCGCAGGATGTTGACGCGGTAGTAGTAGCGAAGAGCGCGGCTCATCTTGTCGTAGTTCATCGAGAGGTGGTTCTTCTGGATGCCCCAGAGTCGGGCGAGACCGGGCGGGTCGACGATCTTGAAGACGCCGGTCTCCCTGCTCTTCCAGGCAATGTAGTGTGTGTAGCGCTGCGACGGGTCGTTGAGCAGCTGCTGCAGAAAGTCCCAGAGCAGTCTGCCGTCTGCAGGAGAAGAAGATGGATTAATAAGATGCGCAAACATTAGGTAATCATACACGTATAGAGGTATTTTCCAAGTACTCACTCGTATTGGGCTCGGGCGAGTCGCTGGGGAAGAACTCGCGAGCGGCGCTGCTTGCGCTGGCACTAGTGGGCCTGAAGGCGCCGGGCGTGAGTGGCATCATGTGAGGAGGGAGGGTAGGGCTGGGTTGATCCTTGACGCAGACCTCGCTGAGGCGTTGAGCGGCGAGGGCAGTGGGTGTGGCGGGCGGGCTAGCGCTGCCGATCTGCTGGTTGTCCTCGTCGGAGTCGCTCTTATAGGGGTGTCCAGCCTGGAGGTTGTTGCCGTCGGCGCTGCTCGCGTGTCCGGGCGAGCCGGCCTGGCTGTCGACGGACGGCGCCGGCGAGAGGGTGACCGAGTTGGCGGACATGAGCGAGGCGAGGTTGGCCGCGTAGGGGCTGTCGACCCAGGTAGGCGTCGGTGGGTGGGAGTGTGGACTGAGGGGATAGGCGGTGGTGGCCGATGGCCGGGTCGGCGTCACGGGGGAGCCGGGTAGACAGCGCTGCAGTTGATTGAAGTCGCGGGCCAGCATGCCCAGGACGTTGTGGAGCACGTCGCCGGCGCCGGGACAACGCTCGCCGAGGTCAGCCTTGGTCAGAAGACAGAGGGCTTTGCCGTTCATCTGGAACATGTCCATGTCGAACTGGGGCAGGTCGAACTCTCGCTCGGCCCAGCGCAGGAAGGCGGCCACGTCCTCGCGCGACCACAGTCGTGGGTCGGAGGCTGCAAGAAGACACAGGTGATCGTTAATCTCAATTTTTGATACACACACTCGGAAAAATCGAGTGAGTAACCGTTACTATACACCATGGTAAAGCAAAATTGGTAATGATTACTAAATTTATAGTAAGTATTACTATAATTTTGTAACGGTTACTATGGTTTTTTAGTAAAATATAGTAGGTTTTACTGTTAAATTATAGTGATATTTACTATTTCAGTATAGTATTCCGATATAGCAAAGAAATCGTGAAATTCTAACTAATTTTTAACTATTAATTTGTCAGTAACCATTACTATAAAATATAGTCGTGTCCCCATACCACTAGAGTTCATATTAGAATTTTGGTAAAGGTTACTATATTTTTTTCTCAGTGCAGTGTAATAGTAATAATTTGCGAAGGAAAGAAGCTTACCGAGACTGGTGGGCAGGTGGGTCTTGAAGTCGAATAGTGGACTGGGCGGTGGATGGGCCGTTGGCGAGAAGGTCATGGCAGGTCCGTAGCGCCAAAGCAGGTCGGTAGGGCTGAAGGGCAGCGATATGCCCGGGGGCAGGCGCGAGTCCATGCCCGTCATGCCGCTGCTGGCCACGGAGACCGGCGGTAGCTGGATGTTTGGCAGTAATTTCATTTAATCTCCAGTCGCTTGCTTCTTCCTTTCGCTCGTCCTTATCCTGGCAAAATGCTGCTGCTTTTACTGCTATTTCTGAAACAATCGGAAAATATTCAAGTTAGTGTCGATTCGAAGAGAGAAGGAAAAGAAAGAAAACGTACGATTGAGGGACAGGAAGGGAGTATCCGTTGAGAGCGCGGGAGATTTGCATACGCGACACTTCCGCAGTCACTATACAGAGAGAGAGAGAGACGCAAGAGTACTATATGTACATGTATGCATAGAAAGCGTTCTCGGCCTCGAGCTACAAGGAAATAACGCCGCCAGCCAAAATCCATTAAGCGATAAGACGCTGTTGCTCGTCTCTTTCCCACGAGCGAGAGCGGAAATTCATTTTTGCCCCGATAGCAAGAATTTCTTTGGAGAATCTAGATCCACGTAGCCGCAGGGGGCTTATTGCGCAACAGTAGACACACGCATATAATCGAATTCCTCAAAAAGCACGTGTGTCTCTTATCGGAGACGGAAAAAAAATCTCTTACGGCCCATTCTGTGCTCTTGAGAAAAGAAAAGCTGTTATCAGTATAGAGCTACATTGCGCAATGGAAAATCGCAGTAGTAGAGTGTGTGTACTTCCGAGGCGCGTCTCTCTGTCGTCGTTGCGCTTTCACGCGGCGGCGCATTTCGCAAGAGGCGTCAATTTCCAACGAAATCCCATTTCCACACAGAGTCTCAGTACTGCAGCCGCCGCCGCCGCCGCCGCCGGTGTGAAAGTCCGAGTCTGACTTGTTCGTAATCGTTATAATCCGAGGCGCTCTCTGCTGTTATTCTTATGTGACGCAAGATATATCTAGACTCCGCTTTGTTCATATCGATCTCTCGTAGAAATATTTTCAAGCAGCAAACAAAGGTCGCGGTTTTACCTTCCGTGTATTATAGTCGTCGCAAAAAACGCATAATGCCTTCTTTCCCATACCGCAGCTATTTATTCTAAGATGAGTGCCGTGTATATATATATATACACGTCACCACTACGACGCTCAATGAGATAATGGCCGATCTGACGCAAGCTGTGGAAGCTGCAGCAGCAGCGAGAAGCCTATAACAGAGAGAAGAAACTGGAGAATAAGAAGGAGGAGAGAAGAGGGAGGAGGATTTCCTGGTGCCGCAACGGCACATCGACCTTCGCGTGCTGCGAATTTTCTTTCGCCTCCTTCTCGCGCCTTTTGCTTCCGTCTCTCTCTCTCTCTCTTTCTCTCTTTTTTTTATCTCGCGCTTATTGTGTCTTTCTCTCTATACACACACATTTATGCATCGGCTACCGGTAATACTCTTTTTCTAATTAACCCGTCGGGCTCCAAAAAACGAGCGGTGAAAGCGAAGAGCTCTTGCATTCGAAAGTCACGTCGAGTGCGTGTGTTCCCCATTGTGACGCTATTTTCCATGACGTAAAGGCGTTTAGTGTGTATCCCTTTTCGGAGCAATAAAAAAAAAGCAATCCGTCTCCGAGATAGATAATAAAAACAAAAAAGAAACAATCAAATTAGCAAACACCGGCTGTGTATATTGTATACAAGAAAGCGAAAATTCCTTCAGGCCAACGTATAAAGTCAGGTGCTGCTGCGCGGGTTAAGTAATCGCGGTGTGCACGCCTTGCAGCTATTGCAACACATAATACACTGTGTGTATATATATACACGTTCTATATAGCCGTGTGCCCGACTTTTCGCTATTCTCTTTCTCCGATTTTCTTCAATTACGCCGCGCACTTAGAATCTGTAGTAGGAAATGGTATGTATGTATATATGTGCGAGGCCGCCGCGTCTTTCGAAAGAGGGAAAACGCGCTATAGCCGGAAGTTAGTTCCAACCGCGCACGACCTCGACGACGCGCTCCGTTGTGTGTCCTTTATTGTTCTTCTAATAACAGCGAGACTTCTTCGAGTATATATATACATATATGCCTATGTGTTTTTTTTCTCACATAATGACGTCATCCGGCGACGTGATCTAATCAAACGTATCAAGAGGTGTCCCCCGTATATGCGACTATTCGGCTGTATAGAGAGAAAGAGTATGATAGGAAGAGAAAAAAGGCGTTACGTAAACATTATCCAATCGCGGGCCATCGCCGAATCCTCAGTAGCCGTGTCTTGTGTATAATTAAATGCAATTATGACGCTGCAGCTGTTACGACGACGTGTATCCTGCGCCGAAAATAGTGTCTATATATCAACGAAAAGGAAGAAGGAAACGTACACGCGTTGCGCAACACAGTATAGCAGATGATCGTAGTGTATGTCTTATAAGAGAGTATATATACCACCAGCAGCGGTGCGCTCGAGCGTGACTTTCTTATCGGTTTTTCGTCAATATATATATATACACAACAAGTAATCAGACGCGCCCAATCGATACTTTTCCGCGAAAAAAGCTCTCTCGCGAGTTACATTGCGTAAGCGCTAATTATTCCCGGCGGCGGCGGCGGCGGCAGTTGAGCCTACTTTTCTCCACGACGGCCAATTAGAGCGGCTAATCGTGAATTCAACCGACGTCGTAGTCGTCGTCGTCATAAAGTACATCGACGCGGCTATGTGGGAAAAGAAGCTTGTTCTTCTCGGAAGAAGAAAATTCCGCGGGCATAATTTTCCGAGAGAGCAAACCGGCCCCGCGATGATGACGCGCTCATCTCTCGCAAAAAGAGGATGAGACACGTATAACTCTCGGCGAGACGACGACGAGTGTAATGTATTATATAGCTGAAGCCACCTTGGCTTTTTTATACGATCGAGAGAGAGAATCAAAGATTTATCATATACAAAAGCCAAAGAGAGGATATTGTATAATACGGCTGTGATCCTTTCTCCGCGTCGTCGTCGTCGTCTATATCGTAACGCGCGCGGCTCGCGCAATCCGTCTCTCTCTTTCCCAATAGCTACTGCTGTCTATATACAGGTCTATACACCCTTCCGGGTTATATATTCGCGCAAAAAGCTCGTCTTGTTTTTTTTCTCTCTCAGACTCAAGGGCGCACGGAAAAGTTGTTGTCGAGGTTGACGAACGCGAGTTTTTACATATATATACAAGTGCCGAGAGGAGTTCAACCTGTTGAATAGGGAATGATGCGCGGATGGTATCGATTCAGCGTATAATATTAGAGACCAATCAGCTCGGCAATAAATAACGATCCGTCGTCTCGGCGCACAAAATTTCCGTTGCCGAAGTAGAGAGAAAGAGAGAATATGATCGCCGGGAGTGTTACAAAGCGGCGGCGGTCGATTACGCGCGGCTCTCGCGTCGGACTCGTTACGTGAATAGACATAACACATAACAGGCTGACCGAGCGAGTTACGCGGGCCCCGGGTATAATACATCAAGCATCGTCTGTGGCTGTACTGCTACGGCGAACCTGCTGCTGCTTACAAACATGGTAGTGTGTGTATGTGTGTGTACTACTACCGGAGCAGAAACTCTCGGGAAGGAGAAAGTCGAAATTCGTATGTAATATATATGTATATAGAGAGACGCACACGCCCACCGATTGATAGCGGCCGCTCTGATTTTCGAGGAATGTATCGATTGTGTATAATAGAGAGTAGTTTAGTTTAGTAGACGGAAAATTCGGAGAAGATAACGCAAACTTCCTCTATATATATACAGCACAGGTGTAATAAATATATATAGAAGCGGTAGACTCGTCAGCGGAATTTACAGGTATATAATATACCCTCGGGCGCTCAGAGAGTTCGCCGACCAAATCAAGGTCTTCGCTCTGGACCGGCGTCGCTTTTTTTTCTCTCTCGATAACAGTATACTCACACACACACACACAAAAAACTGAGCAGACACACAAGGAACGTGATCCCAAGGAGTAAACAAGCGCGCTTATATATAATAATAGCGGAAGAGCTACTGCTGCTTCGATAATTATACAACCGCGAGAAAAAGGAAGTATATAAAAGAGGACCAGACTATATCTCTCGCGCGGATTTCGACACGTCGTTAAGAAAAGACGCTCGCGCTCTTATCAGTCTATCAGCTCGTGCTCTTTCCGGAACTCCGTGTTTGTGCGCGCTTATATATATATATAGCGATCTTATCAGCTATATACGTTTTCTCTCAGTCGCCGGCAACAGTCTGACAGATTTTCGAGAGGTCGCAGATTAGACCTGCCGGCGAATTATCTTTCGGGGATTTTGTTTGTTCGGGATATATATGTGTGTTATTGATTGATTTCGGCTCTCGTTCTACTCATGCTGCTGATGCACTAATAATTACGAGCGTTATTTATTGATGTGACAAATGTGGTAGCCTTCGAACGGTTATTAATAGCGTTGAAAAAATGTTGGTATTAACGTAAAAATATATAGATTCCGCTTCCGCGTTGCACACAGCCTTGCTCGTTTGAACCGACGATCTATCTATCTCCGTCGGCGATCTTCCGACGTTAATGATATAATAACAAAATATCGCATATATTTCAGCTCTCGTTTTTAATCGAGCTAGACGCAGAGCTCGTCCAAGAGAGAGAATAATCAACGCGTCATCCCGCAAATTCAATTCGCCTTATCGTCCCTCAACCTCCAGGACCAATTACAAACACATGTGTGTGTGTGTAGGCGATGCAGTAGCAGCAGCAGCAGCTTGCAGCGCTCGAGGCGAGCTGATAAACGCCTTTGACGACGACGCGCCGTGTCAGTGACCGGAGAGCGAGAGAGTATATAGCGCTCGTATATATACGTATATAACGAGTATATAGCCCGGGGCGTCGTCGGCATCACCTGCGAGAGAGCCCAGAGGGAAGCGATTTCGATCGGCCGAGGAATACATTATCGGGAGATATATTCTTTTGGCTGTCGAGACGAGAGACTCTGACGTGTGTGTGTGTGTGTATATATGCGAAAACGGAAATAATTATGGAAGAGATTTTTTGCGCTCTCGTGTATATAGAGGCGCTCCTCGCAGCATCACACAAAGCTGCTGCTGCTGCTGGCTCGAGTAAAAAGCGACACGCGGAAACGCGTTTACATAGCCGGCGGCGATATTTACACCCCAGCCATATAGCCTCCTCCTCCTTCTCTCTTCCGCAGCGACGGCGGCGACTCTATACAAAGCGCGACCTGTAAAAGGTTCTCTAGCGGTATATACTGCCTCTCCTCCGCGTCGTCTATAAAATCTCTCTCTCTCTCGCTATATTGCGCCTCCTCGGATTCCTCTCGTCGCCATATACACAATGCAAGCTGCGATTTTACCTCCCTTTTTTTGTTCTTCAGACACACACAGAGCGCGTGCACTTGTCCACAGGAGCTTTACAGTTACATTACTCTGATTTATCGCAGGCTTTCACTCTTATAAATATATAATGTGATCTGCATCTGAAAATTCCGTTGGACGATCCAAAAGTCACCTGTTACTCGCGTGTGTCTTTGGACTGAGAACCACTGCTCGTGCTCTCGGCGCAAAAGAGAGCAGCTCGGCTGCACGTGCAGCAGCTCGACCGGAAGTCGATAAAAAGGCCCCGCTTCACCCTCGTCACTCGGGCTCTCTCGAGAGCAAAGCAGAGAGAGAGAGAGAGAGAGAGAGAGAGAAAGGCTGCTGGAGCGCCTCTGGCTGCTGCTGCTGCTGCTGTTGCCTCGTCATGGGAACGGCCCATCGGTCCACGCGGCGGACCTTAAAGCCCCGGGACTTAAGTGGCTCTCCCTCTCCTACGTCGCCTTCTTCGTGTTGCATGCGTATATACACACAGAGACTCTCGGCGGAGAGGAGAGGTTTTGACTCCCTTTTTCTTTTCTCTCTCGGCGGCCCGCATGCTGCGTGCTCTGCTTTCTTTCTTTCGATTTTATTGTTGTCGTCGTCGTCGTTGTTGCTGCAGAAATCGAGTGTCGGTGTGTAACCACCTGTTGGATTTCGTCGTTATCACTTCGCGCCTTTAATTGAGCCGTTTCTCACTCGCTACACAAAAAAAAACAGCAGGAAGAACTCTAGCGAAGGACGAACTAAAAGGAGGAGGAGGAGGAGGAGGAGGAAAAAACTATACGCAGTCGCACTTGTTGCTCGCTCGCCTATGACTCTTCCGAGATATATATCCATTTTTTCCTCGGATTCCTGCGAGCCTCTGCTGTTTTTACTCTCTCACGCCGAATATAAAAGAAGCAACACACCTGCGCGTCAACCGCGAGATTTCAGTCAACAATAACCGACTCATTCCGAGAGAGAGAGAGAGAGAAAATCCCGAGGTGCGAGAAAAAGGAGATAAATAAATAATCGATCGACATTATGCCCGAAGCGACACACAAAGGACATAATATGAACTGCCCCGTCACTCGCACAGCTAGTATTAGGTATCCCTCCAACAACAAAAAAAAGAAGAGAGAGAGACTTTGTCCCTCCGGAGTAAAGTGCAACGAAGATATATATATGCACACAACAAAGCGGGCCCTTTTCGGGCCCCTCTCGATTAATGCCACTCGCATTGTTCGGAGCGGCGAAAACATTGTTAACGCGAGAGAGCTCCGCCCCCGTGTGCAGCCTACTTATATTCTCTCTCCTCGAAAGTCGGAGTTGGAAACACAAAGCAGCTCGCGCAGTTTGAGAGGAACGCGGAAGTTCGCGACGCGGGACGCCGTTGAGCGGTCAGTATATATATACTATACGGACCCACAGGATTACGATTGCTTCTTGGAATCGGATTTCGAGGGAATTTCGTTCTTACTCTCAAGGGTGGGGGTCAAAAATTATTCCAGACTGTTTATGTGCTTTCAATAACGCACGCGCCGCCGCCGCCGCCGCCGATGCGGAAGCGCTTACGTAACACTTGCCTCTATATATTTTGTGCGCGATAGTTAAAAACATGAGCGCGACACACACTGGTGCGGCAAAAAAAGCCTATATAGCGCTGCGAGCCGGCAAAAAAGTCATCATGCTAATGCGCGGTATCTCTTTTTTAGCGGCTGTGGCTATTATTTCCGGCTTCGCATAATATTATAAGCATATACTCGAAATCAATAGCAAGTTAAGAGAGAAAAAAAAATTTTTCGAGAGAAAAGGCAGCACCCCTCGAAAGAGAGAAAAAAAAACAGCCACCGGACTCTCTCTTCTGTAAGAGGATCTCTCCCCCGGCTAGACGGCAATATTTTCCAAGCACGCCCATCTCATGTTGCCCAAGCAAGAAGGAGAGACTGCATCAGCATCACCACAACCTGCGGCATGTCGCGCACACATGCATGTCGTCGCTTCCTTCGAAGAGAGCAGGAAATGCGGGATAATTCAGAACGGCCGCCTCCGATATCGAGCGTGAGAAAAAGAAAACCGAGGGAGGCTGTGCTGATGCCACATATACATATTATAATCTCTCGTGTGTGCGGAAACCTGTTTGAAGATTAAAGAAGAGAGAGACAAGTGTGTGTATGTGACAAGACACAAGGTCGTAGTGCGCGCCGATATATATATATATATGTATTGGATCAGCTTAAAGCGCCAGCTCTGTTTACAGAAATCTGCAGCTTAACCGCATCCGGCTATATACTCCTCCGTCTTGTTAATTGCACTCTGAGAGAGATCAACAAGTCTCTGCGTAGTATATACCTGGTATGACGGGATTATAAGAACTGATCCTTAGCAAAGCCAATGACGTTTGACCCCAAGGGGGTTAAAGCTCGACGGTTGTAAATTATACCAGCGGAGGAGGCTCTCATTGTGTCCTGTGCTTTTCCCATCATCTTTCGGAGGAGGAACTTGTCGCCGCCGCGCTCGGAATTCTCTTCCGACAAAAATAAAGCTTCCTCCGCTCGTATTTATATTTATCCCGGCAGTATAGCTGACGTTTCGCGCGTATTCCGCGTTCCTCTTCCGCGGGCGTCTCTCAATTTAGCCGCGCGGTGTGTCTTATATACTGGGGACACCAAGAGCCAATAGACTCGATAAATTCGAGAGAGACTGAGCCGTCCGGGGGGTTGAGCATATATACTCTTATATTCTGAATAATTCTATCGAAAAATAATACGGTAATATATTTTTAGCACTCTCTCTCTCTCTCTCTCTCTCTCTCTCTCTCTCTCTCTCTCTCTCTCTCGAGTTGAATAATAATTATCTACTCTAATCTGAGTCGAGCGCGCGTGCTGAAATCCGATAAGCCGCGCGCGAAAGCGTATATATAATAGGAAATGAAAAATATCGATAAGCCACCTGTTAATATAAAACACGTATATATAAGAGAAGACAAAGCGCGCGTGAGATACTATTTCGGGGGGCAGCAGCATCTCTTTCCGTTCTATTTCTCGCAGCAGCAGCAGCAGCAGCAGCGAGAGAGAAGAGCTTTCTCGTGTGTGTAGGTATATAAACTACTGCGTCCACTACTCGTCGTCGACTTCGGACTCTATTATTACGCGGGAGCTTGAGCGGCGGCGGCGGTATTATTTGTACACCTGCCAAACGGGCCGTTACTTCCGTCTCTCGGGGGGAGCCGGACGCGAGTCCCGATTTGGGAAGCAGCTCGGCGGGCCAACGAACGACTCTCGCCAATTTCCCGGACGCCGAAAATGGTCCGCGAGATTTACGGAAATTTAATAAGCGCAGAGACGAGATAAATAATTTACATATATATGCTCAGGGGATATCTCTATTGTTCGTATCGCCTTATACAGCATTACAGTGGATTTTTGAGAGCTGACAAAAAAGTCGCGCGGAAAATAAAAGAAGACGAGCAGGAAGAGCAGGAAGAGTATACAGGCGCAAAAAGTAGCCGGAGAGGAGAGTGCAAGAAGCAGCAGCAGCAGCAGCAGGAGCACGATACAATACATAATGAAGAGGAGGAAGCTGAGCTCTTGTCCCGGATTCGATTAGTAATAACAGTCATCCGCAGGGGCATTAGGAGATGCCATAGCCGCGAAAAGAAAGAGACGAGAGCTTGAAGAAGAAGAAGAAGAGGCATCGCAGGCGCGAAGAAGAGCAAAAAGGGCCCACAGAAGAGAGGAGAAAAGAGAAGGGCCGCCTCCTCGTGTCTCCTACACATCCACACACATACACACAAGAAGCAGCGGCGCATTCTTCCCTTCCCCGGACGGTATACGTATATACACTCTCCGGATGCCATCCATCGTATCCGCTAAGAAGCCAAAGAGAGAAAGAGAAGGAGAGACCTGCTCTCTCTCTCTCCGTCCTTTTGCTCTGTTTTTCGCAGCCTCGCCTCTGAGAGAGAGCAGCGGGAGACGATCGCCTCTCCCGCGGAGAAAGAGCGAACGTCCGAGGACACGATGATCGGGAGGAAGGGAGAGGGAGGAGCAGTTAAGCGAAGGACGGAGAGAGGAGGATCCGTGCTTCCGGTCCGGATACAGACCGGTTATTCGCCGTCTCTGTCTTGTGCGCAGCTCTCCTCGACGACGAGAAGCAACTTTGCAGCGGCGAATATGTGTGCAGCATTATATTGCAACGACGAATATTCCATACACACTGCGCACGGATAATACCGTTAGCAGCTCTTTACGCAGCTTTTTGCCCCAAAGACTCATCATCTTCTTCTTATATTCGTGTACAATATCGAGTGAGAGATGACGCTTTATATTTTCATGCTCGCGCGTCCGTAGGTTGAGCACCACTGCGCGATGATCGAGTTAATAAAGAAGCAAGGGCGCGCGCGGTGTCCCCTTCGGATCTCTAGTGAATAAACGCGCTAGTTTTGCTCATTGATTTTTCGATATTTCAAATTTTCCGCTATACACATACACAGGTAGTAGTATTATTATATACTGCGAAGCAAGAGAACAGGAAGAGAAGCCGCGCGAATTATGCCCGTCGCCTCCCGGAAACTGGCTGCCCTGAGGCATGGCAGCAGCTTCTTCTTCTTCTTCTTGTGTATATACCTATATATATAAGTAACACAGCGAGTGAGCGAGGAACGAAGAAAGAAGAAACTATAATACGACGACGACGCAGACGACGACTCTTATCGAGATAAATGGCGCCTTGGAAGCTCTAGAGCTGCGAGTAAGTAAGAGAGAGACGGCTTATCGCGACCTTAACGATCAATCCCCCACCTCCTCGATCCAGCAACCCTCCGGCAGGGCAGAAAATCCGTTCTCCCCTCGCTGCTTCCGCTTCGCCCCGCGCTTCCTGCTTCCGGGTTCCTCTAGCTCTGATGCCAGCTCGGCAGAATTATACTCTCTCGCGCGCGCGGAAGTGCCCGGGACACGCTCTCCCCCTATATACAGCGTCGTCGCACACGTTTTCCTATTATCTTCTCTCTGCAGTAGTGGAGAGAACTGTGTCTGTGGAAAATATTCGCTTTTCTGTGAATTCGTTTTCGAGCGGCCGCCCGCGGTGCGACAGGTTCCCTGGGAAAATTTTTTCGGACGCAGCGTGAGCTCCGATCTCTTTTTCTCTCTCTCTGCCTCAGGTGGGCATTTTAGGAATCAACTCGTCGGGAAGAAGAAAAGAATTAAAGAGACTGTTACGGCGTGAAGACCGCCGGTTAGCGCGAAAGTAGATCAAATGTATACTGCTTGTCCTTCGTATATAACCACGTGAGGGTGTGTTAAGCGCGTGAACAATGGGACAATACGAGAGAGACGCTCTGGAAACCGTACAAAGTGACATCGGCTGGAGAGAAAGAGTATATGCTTGCTTCATCGCGCGAGTGGTCTGTTAATTGATTGATTGATCGATCGATTCATCGCTGGCCTTGTCTATCCCTCTACTGTACTTTTCATCGCATATTACAGTATTATTATTCGCGAACGAGTAAAAAAAGCGCGCACAGAGAAAGAGAGAATCGTCGGTTAATGGAGAGAAAGGGACTGTCCATTAGAAAAGCAGAGCCAACGAAGCTCTCGCTTAAGCAAAAGCTCTCTCTCTCCCGGGCTCGCTCTATATATACACACTTGCGCGCGCGCGCGAGTACAAAGGGTCTTTTGCTTCCGGATTCGCGGTGGCGGCACACAAAGTTACCGTAAAGCTCTGTGTGTGTGCATTAGTTACAAAGCGACAGAGCGGGAAAAAGAGACCGAGAGATGGCAGCAACTGCGCGACTTTCGTGCGGCCAACAAAGGGACGCTATATGCTATACACTGCAGCTGATGATGGCTGTGCGAGGGGGAGGCTTTTTCTTTCTTTCTTTTTTACATCGTCGCTGTGTCTGTCTATAAGAGATATCGAGAAGAAATACGAACAATAACAAGAGCAGACAATGCGCAAAGCGGCCAGAAATAACCGCGGTCAGAAAAGTCAGACGCGGAAGTGGCCGGTTCCGGGGTGATACGTCAGCCGGCTTATACGACAATCCATCAGAGAGCCGCTGCAGACAAGACTCGCTCGGGCTCTCGCGCAGATATTACGAGCACCGCTCGCGTGTCCTCGCGGCTCATTACTTATGCATGCAATACTGCTGCCCACGTTCTCTCTCTCTCTCTCTCCGCAAAGATCCAGTGCTTGTGTGTGTGTATGTGTGCTCCTCTTCCTATGTAATTATATATACACGAGCTCGCGCTCTTTAACGGCTCAATCGTGCGCCAGTCGGATTGATTTTCGAGGAGCGAATGTAATAAAAATAAAAGGCTCAAATCGAGAGCAGATGTCGGACGCATATGTGTGCTGGGAGGGGGAGACTCTTTAGCGAACCCCTTGCGTGCTATATACACTCCCGAAAATATTCGCACGGCAAATTCCAATACGAGTAGCTTACTATATATTATCTCTCGTGAGTCGTATATACACATCACGAGCCGCTGGGAAAAGTCCGACAGCTCATTGTTTTCGACGACGAGTTCGACCGCTATATAGACGAATGTATACTTGTGTGTATATATACAGACACAGTGCAAGAGCTTCCGGAGAGCGCCGAGCGATAAGACGCCTATATATACATGTATATACAGAGTGAGACACGACGAGTCGATGAGTAAACACGTTCTTGAGCATCGCAGCGGCGCTGTTTCCGGCGCTGCATCAGATGTTATCGTCGATCGAAGAAGGAAAAAAAACGCGAATAAAAAGAGAGAGAGAGAAGCGTCGATAAAGAGGGCTTTGCACTGAAATAAATAAGTGTATTATTAAACATAATATCCCTCACCTTTGAACTTGATCGGCGCTCCTCAGCAACACCAATGCTGCTGATGCTTCTGCGTATCCTCAGAGTTCATCGGTCACACTGACACCCGCACATCGACGACGATAGCGCTGCCGCCGCCGTCGCCGTGCGTATCGACGACTTCACGGAAAAACAAGTGTCAGCTGAGAGAGAGAGATGCTGTCCCTCTCTCCGCACACAAAGTTTACTGTAGTAGTAGTAGTAGTGCTGGTGTACGTGTCTGCGGGCGAGGCGCTGAGCACGTGAGACTCGCGCAATTGCACCTTATCTCGGTATATATATATATACCTATATAGCGCACGCACACAGATATGTAATATCGAAAATCCAAAGATCCGCACACACTGCAGAGAGACTCTCAGCTAGTCCGACGTATATAATACAGTCGTAAGCACACACTCGCGTTTTATATAGCTGCTCTCTTTCTCTCCTTTCGTCTATATCAGTCCGTCCACTCGAGAGAGAGAGAGCTGCAAGAAGCAGAGAAAGAAGCCAAGCGCGCTCCGTCCGTCTCGAGGTCTGCCGAGCGACTGGCGCTCCGTCGACTCGACGCAGCTACGTACACACACCAGAGTGAGCGAGAGAGCAGCAGTCGCGGGTGGAGAGGGGCGCGCTGCCATTGGCGCGGCCCGGCCGGCGAATCAGGGCCCGCACCCGGCACCGACGGAAATAGTCGAAGAGCCGAGCTACTATACTCTCTTGTGATGCTTCGAGGCGGCGGCGGGGGAGACGACACTCTGCTGCTGCTTCTTCTTCTCGCTCGCTCTCTCTCTCTCTCTGCTCTGTGTGTGTACACCAGACCTGTAAGGGTGGGGGGGACTAACTCACTTCCTCGTGTGCTGTATCGTGCGCGACGTATGTATACGAGGAAGCTGCTGCTGATTTTCTCTCTCTCTCTCTTTCTGCGCGGCGCGAGGGGACACGATCTGATGCGTGTGATGTATAAATTCGCGGGACTGTGTGTGCGGGAAGGGGCAGCAGCTCGTTAAGTCGTCTCGCCATCGACGATAGCTTATAATACTCGTGTATTTTGATGATCGATTTTCGGAAAATCCGGTGTACTAGTGCTGCAGGCTTTTATATTATGTGTTTTCCTTTGTTCTTGTCAAATCGCGAGCGAGTTATAACCCCTTTTTTTAAAAGGAAAATCACGCGACAGCTGTTTACGGCGACGATATGGGGGGCCGTGGACCTATATTACAAGCGTCAATTGGCTCGATTCGGAAGGGCGTCGCTTTTTATCGTCGTCGAGTCGCCGGGAGGAGCTTCAGCATCTTTTTACTGCTGCTGCTGCTATATACTACTGCTTTGATTGATTTCGAGAGAGCTTTAAATTCGAAGCGAAGATTTTTATTATCTTATAATGATGTATCAGCGATGCGATATAGATTAGCCCCTACTACTAATCGAATATCACTGCTGTTATCGTCGCTCACTCTCTCGCTTATCTAGTGCAGATACGAGAATAACCGACAAAGCCTTTTCTCAAAAATACGAAAAACTACTCGCTCGATTATAACTACAGGATAATAACGCACGTGTCTCGGTTTTCCCTGACGGCACCGATGAGCAATACATACGAGCCATTCGAGTATGCAAAATTCGATTTTTCGAATCCACATTATAGGTAATAGACGCAGTCGCGAGAAAAATAAGGCAAAGACAAAAAAAAGAGCCAAGCATATATCAAACAGGTGTGCGCGAGCACACGCGTGTCGGCCGCGAATTCGACGAGAACAACGACCTAAAACTATATATACGATAACCCGGCGTTACTATATTATTGGGTCGAGATATCAGCTAACGCAACGCGTCAACGCAAATGAATAGTGTGTGCCAATGTTTGCCCTCATCAGTTGGCATAATGTGTCCTCCGCGCTCGCGCGCGAGCGTCAATCCGTAATCCAAATAATCCGAATCTCTCTAAAAAAAATCAGCTGCTGATAAGGCAGCCGCGAGATTTCGATTCTCACATTGTATGCATTACGGTCCGTCGATCGAGGAAAAAAAAAAAAAAATTCGGAAAGAAGTACATACCAGTACACAGGCGGCTATGGTTACTTAACATTTATCGTCGGCGACGATAAATGTTATCTAAGCCACAGAAGAACGATATAATAAATCCCCTCTCTCTCTTGAGACAGTCGCGAAAATAAGCATTTTTTGCTTGCATCTCTCTGCAACGATTCACCTACATTTCTTGTGTGCATCAGAGGCTAACTGCCACCGCGCGTGCGGCTATACATTTTACAGTTAGTAAATCACTGGGCTGCACTGCAGAGAGTATATAGCGTCGTCCCGCGCGCGACGTAAGAGCTTTGGCTTTTTAGCCGCTAAGCAATCGGTATTTATAACATCGTACTTCAAGCTCATAATAAATACGTCTATTTACTCAGGAGCGAAAAAAGGATATAGTTTTGCGGCGCTTTACTGCACTCCGCCGTGCGGCGTCGTTAAAAAGTTATGCGAAAAAGACTTTATATAGGTATATATACTTGGTATATATAAAAAAAAGGAGTATAATTACTCTCGAGAAAATATGCGAGTTAAAGTTGGCGCATATTCTGTTTTTCTCGAAAGATTGATGCGTTTCCGGTGACACAGTTCTATCGTCGGCGGTTATATACATATATATTCTGCACTCTCATCGGCTCTAACGACGAGAGACTATATGACACTTTTAATAAGAATAATCTCTCTTTCTCTGCTCTCAGGTCTGTTGACGTGGCGAATCCGAAATAATATCATCGGCTAATCTGCGGGCTAATCTCTGGGCGGCCGACGAGAGGCAAACAAGTCCTATAGGCGCGATAATATCCATGCCGAAATCTGACAAATCGCATCTGGAAAAGCTTTTAAATCATTATTATCTATAGGCTCATTGTCGCGAGCTTTTCGAAAGCGACGACTACTATATACTATTACTTTTATTCCAATGTTGTACATTTATCCCGTGTCTCATCGGTCGTCGTCTTCAGCAACAGCAGCAGCAGCAGCAGCTGTTCTACCAAAAAAACGTTTTTTTTTTTATCTTATCTCCCGAGTGTCGAGGAATCGTATGTTATAAATGTGTGTTCTCTGTAATCTTCGCGATTCGTGTCTCAGTCGCGTTCTGATGAGATGACGACCTTGAGCCGGCCGCGGCGCGCGCGCAACCTGAAAAAGCGCAGAAATGTGTTTAATATTAAAATGCAAATCTCTCTCGGTGTTTTTTTGATGAATTCGCAATCAAGTCGCGGAGGCATATTGTGCTTCCTCGTAAAAAAAAAAGAAAAAACACTCCGTTTACTCTCCCTCCATAAAGTCCACACCCTTCTGCAACTAAAAGAGCTATTATACCGATTTGCAATCGACTGCATGCTTACTTACGCATGCACACATTGTGCGCGAATGTCCGCGCGCGCAAGAGAATGTTACTGGCCTTCGCCTACAATTGCTGTAAGCTTGTATATACGTACATATATATACTCTTTTCTATTTTCTCTCCTTCACGTATTTCGAATTCTTTTTCCCCGCGACAATGCATATACATAGAAGCCGCCCTTTAATCGATCCAAGTGTCTCTCGTTACGCCTGGAAGAATGGCTTGTATATGACAGTCGCTCACGTGCGCCTCTGTTGTGTCTCTATGCATGTGTGTGCGTTATATATGTATAGACAGAGACGCCTGTCACTCGCGCGCGCGCGGCTGACGAAATCGCGCAAAGCCGGGATATCGATTTATCTCCTGTGTCTCTCTCTCTTTTTTACTCTCTGCGCTCGTTTGTGGGCTAGGCTATACTGTGATCTTTAATCATTTTAAAGACTCGTATGTGTGTGTGTGTGTGTACTGCCGCAGTCGTCCATTAACCTCTGGGTTAAGTGCTTGGTTATTGCGCTGTATAGTATATTATATAGTGTGTGCTTTTCCTTCTACGATTTTTATGGGCATATCTTCGAGACACCGGATTAAAAATCGGTTGACAAATAACTCTGCGAAAGACGAGTTAATTCCATGTCATTGATTTCCTGATGGATCGTACATATATATATATATATACATCGACTGATTATGATTTACTGCAGAGCACACATCTTTGCGAATAATCCGCGCGTGCGGAGACATCACAAAACAGATCCCCGGCTGATTGTATAATAGGAAGCTTTTTTTTTCTTTTTGCGCTTCTCTGGAAAACAGATGATTCAAATATTGCCGTTGGTATACATAATTACGATATGAAAATACAAGCTGGCTCGGTATTATAGCTGTGTATTGTAAAAGTCATCGAGAGCGAGGCAAGAAATCGCTTAATATTCATATATAAAGGCTTTCGCTCTCCCTCGAACGTTATCTCTCGTGTTAAATCGTCTGGCAAAAGTTGCGTAACCCGCGCACTGCTGCATATATCTTTTTTCTCAGCCGCGCAATAACCTCGCGAGGATTTGAAAAAAAAAAATGTAGGATCCATGCGAAAGATAGCGTTCGCAATTTCGCACAATGTCTCGATTACCCCCCCTGAAAAGAAGGCAAGAGTCGCTGTAACTATAACGTCGTCCAGACACCATCTGGCCCGCAACCCCTTGAGAAAAAGTGAACCAAGCTGCAGCGATGACGGTAAGACGCGTGCGAATATGTAAGAGGGGGATCGTCATAGGTGTATAGGTCTCGGCCTAAAGTCACAGATATATATTATAAGGCCAAAATAAATAACGTCTCGAAGGAGCATATATATATATAGTGTACATCTTGAGAGAAAGAATATAATAACGGTCGGCGTGGTCTCCTTTTTCCCATGGCTCCTTGGCCGACCAAGAGGGAGAAGAAATTGTATCTAACGCCGGCATCGCGCGGGCCCATAATATTTTCGTCATCTGCGCCTTTCAACCCCCGTCTCTCTCTCTCTCTGTCTCAAAGAAGCAGCTCGAAAACGGGGACAGCAGCAGCAGCAGCAGTCGAAAAAACGGCTCCGGATTTTCCCAAGGAACTCAATGGAAAGGAATCGATCCCTCAAGATGTGCCGCATAAAGAAAGCGCCCTCGCTCTCTCTCTCTCTCTCTCGGCCACGTGATGCGTGCGCGCGGGGTGGAATAATCCGGCGTGCAGAGAGGAGAGTTTTCAACAGGTAAGATGCAGTCTCCTCTACATATAGGTATATATAAGCGTCGCGTCGGGACACATAACAGGTAAAACAGGTTTGTGGGCGTCCCGGAGCGGAGCTACTACTACCTGTCCCGCTTCATCCCCCTCCTCCTCCTCGCGTCCGCTCGATTCCTGCGGAAGGCAGCGGCTGCGGCAGCCGAGGTAAGGAAGAAGAAGAAAGAACGCGAAGCCATCTCTCGAAAAAAGGTCGCTCCGAGGGGGAACCGGGAGTAGAGAGAGAAAAATGAAAGGAGACCGCCTCATCTCTCTCTCTCTCTCTTCGGTTTCTGGAGATTATATATATATGTGTGTGTGTGCGTGTATACTATACGGAAAAGAGATCGGCTGCAGAGGCTAACTGTCGGACGTTCTCTGCTCACATATACAGCGGGAGCATTGTGTCCGCGTGAAAAAATTCCGGTGGGCGTCGAGGGCTAGAGCTACTACTACCTGCGCATGATGATTAATGTCGCGCGCTTATCCGGGATATTATATATATGCTAGCACGCAGTATAATTCCCCGATGGCCCTGTGTGTCTATTGTCCGCCCGTTGCAGCGTGTAGTACTCTGTGGGAAGTCGCGCAACGAGTTGCCGAGTTTTTCTATCCACCTTGCTTTTTGCCCTTTGTTTAACGCGACTGACCCATCTTTTCAGGGATAGGACGCACTTTTTTTTTCTTTCTTCAGCGCAGGTGTGAAGCTGACCCGATGTTGTTTTGAGGTCGAGACTACCGATTCGAAATCACGTAACATAGATGACGCAGAGTATAGGAGGGCGTATGAACCGATTTCGAGTATTTCCGGCGACTTTCTCTCCCAGTAGAGAGGACATCTATAATGAGATCTTTGACGCCAGAGCGACGACAGTCTATCTATGACGAATTATTATACATATGCAATCGGAATTCAAATTGTCAGTATTACAATACACAGGGGGCAAGTTATGTAAAGGAATTACACATTTATACATGCATCGATTGAAAAAGAAATTTCGTGTATAGTATGATTAATCGCCATCAGAGAAATCGTCGTTAACAAAAATTATCGCTTGCATAACATCTCTTGACAGATCCTCGTAATACCCGAGCGCAATTACAAAAGGGGGGCCGCGAGATAAACTCGCTAAAAAAAACTTGACCGAGAGGGCTTCGCACTCTCCGCTGATACTCACACACACACATCTCTATATAATACGTGTGAGGCGCGGGAGCGAAGGAAGCAGAATTTTTTCACGTATTTACGCAGGCTCGTTAAGTCGGCCGGGCACGGCATCAATGATCATTTCAAGGGTCTTTCCCGCATAGCAATTCCGCGCGCTCGCAGCCCGCAGGCAATATTTCGTCGCCGCGTGTGCATGTGTGCAGCAGCTCTTCTCGGGAATTCAATTGCGCCTGCGCACTTTTCAAATCCAACCGCGTACTCGCCGAGAACTTCCGATCGCTCGTTTTTACGCTCAACGATCTTGTATATACGATCCAAGCATTTGGCGACGCCAAATTTTTCGGATATTATTAGGGTTCAACGCTATACTCGTAAGATATATAACCGGTTTATAGACACTAATTTCACATCAAAGTTTCATGACCCCTCTACTGGCGTATCGAATTTTGATATAAAACTGTTTTTATAGTATATACACCAAGGACGAGATGCAGTAATCCGGCTACTCTGCATAATTGAAGGAATATATTGTATATAAAGGAGGGGCTGGCTCTCTTTTTTCGAGACCGCGCTCGATCATTTATACATAATCCTATATATCTCTCGAGCTGGATCTCGGAACCGTTTGAATTCCAGCCGCCGCGTTCTTTCGAGAGGCCGCTTTTAGCCGCTTCATATCGATCCCCATTCGATGCAGATGACGATGATGCAGGTAGATTTGGAAGAAATACTTTGTGTATAGGTGCTAGTACGAAAATATACTGTACAGAGAGAGAGATTATCTTTTCACGAGTCTACCGCACGTGTCACACAGCCGCAGCTGCTGAGAGAGAGAGAGATGACGAGCGATTTGGCGCGTGTGTCGTGTGTATTGATTCCATGCAGTTTCACACGTACGACCTGCCAATATCAGCTCTCATCACCCAGTGCAGAACGAGGAAGTGTCGTCGTCGAGAGAACACACACATCAGCTGATTCGACGTATCAAAACAAAACGACGCGCTTTTTTCCTGTGGAATATAAATATACCTGCGAAAATTAATCGCTCGTGTGTATTGTAACGAGAGATTTCACGCCGCTCTGCAGAGAGATAATAAAAAAGAAGGCGGAGATAATGAATCCTTATATATACATATAGCTATACAGTATATAGAGATTGAAGAAGCAAGCGCACGTGAATAGATATGACATTATACACGCTTTTTGAGATTCCGAGCGCGCGCAGGAATTCTCTCGAAACCGACGACGGACAGACAGCAGCAGCAGCGACGAACAGAAAGAGAGAAAGATAAAGCGGCGGCGCACGTGTGTCAATGGCTTTCAAGGTATACGCTTACATATATACCTACACGCACTCCGCGGGGAAGAAGAAAAAAAAAAGGTTATATATATATTTTTCATTCCCTCTATACTCTCTGCGGGGTAGTGCAGTATACGCAGTGTTTTGAGCTCTGACGCGGCTGTGATGTGAGGGTTGCAGGTCTTTGGAAGAAAAAAGCGGGGTCCGCACGGGGGAGGATCTCGCTCTCCCGGCGGAGGATCCGCGTGTGGAATGTTAAAAAACCAGTTTAGGTCGGCGCTCCGCTCGCTTATGTGTGTGGGGATATTATACACACATATACGTATATAAGCGAGCGGCCCTGAGTTCTCTTCCTTTATATTCGTCTTCTCGGCTGATGCTACTTTTTTTTTCTTCTTCATCTGGCCGAGCGTTGATCGTTTTCGTGTGTGTGTGTTATATAGGCATGAGGTCTTTAAAAAATAAAGCGCGCGATTTTTTATAATTGCCCGGCTCGATTTCCTTCCGCGAGCGGCGGCACGTGTCCGCCCAACAATGAATTCCGCCTTCTTGTATTGTTCTCCTGTATATAAGCGTCGCGAGATTGTTTGCTCTACTTCTATTATATATGTACGAGAGCCGCGAGTATTTTGCTTGAGTATGTATTTGATGTGTGTGTGTTGGCTGGGATGTTTACGAATCGAGAGGCAAATCGCGGAAGGGAATTTTTTTGGGGATAGAATCGATAGCGATTATACGTAATCTGTTGACGAGGCTTCGCGGTATACGATCGATGGATTTTACGTAAGTTATTTGTTGTTCTCGGTTTTATTAATAAATTGTATACCTAGACGTGTGCTTGAGATGCTACACTTTAGATAATTAACTCTGTACTTTGAAAAAAGTTTCCTGTACTAATTTCTTTTTGAACAAATGCAAAGCGACAACAGTACGTTTCCAAACGAATTACCGAGCCCTCGAATTATGCAAATCAGCTGATCCAAAGGAATGGCAGTAATATATATATATGACGCACTTGAACTTCCATGAAACTCTAGGCAGACATCCATCATTAGAAAACTATTCGTATAGAAGCACGTGAGAGATAAGAATAGACGATCGAGAAATCTGTTTGCGCATCACCTGATTTGATCCGAATATATCTGCAGAAAATCTCAGTATCTGCAGAAAATTCCGCAGAACGTTGTACAACATATACGAACCTAGTCCTCCGATTTCGTCAAGGCCACTGGGATTACGAGCCTTTTTTATAAAAAAAATATACAGAGAAAAAAATTCCAAGTTTCCACTTGCCTTATATACACGCGAAAAGAGTAGATCGCGCGCTCGATCGAGAGCCAACAATTTCTAATATGTGCACAGGTGTAAAATACCAGGCGCCGAAGACGCAGTCTGTCAAAGCTCCGTGTAATTTATTCCTTTATAAAGTTATTCATTGCTCGAGTTTGAAGATATCCCTTTGTTCGTATAATCGTTCAGGTTACTATAACAATGCATGAAATTTCTTTCTGCTCGACGAGTTCGAAATAATAGATTCGCGATCGGACGACTTTAAGCTTCTAAGAAATCTCCGTTTTTCAGTAAAAATAATACATATCAGAAATCGGAAGCGCAATAATGCTCCGCAGGCTACAGACACTACCGGCCAAAGAGAGAGGAAGCTGCTTGCGATTTTCTCAAAGCCACATATATATATAATACACTGTGTATAGCGCTCGCGGAGGAAACTCGCGAAGGCCGACAAGCCGCCGCCGCGAACACACACGTGATATGTAGTACCGGAGCGCGAGCTTGCGTCATCACGGATCTAAGAGTTTCCTCTCTGCCTCTCTTTCTCTTCTCCGATGCTTCTGATGCTGATTTTCCTCTCCGCGAAGGAGCAGCACCAGCCTTATGTGTATACCAGTATATTATAGGCAAAAAAGCTCGGATGGCACGCTTACGTAATACACAATACATAATAATATACACCGCGACCTAGGGTATACAGACACAAAGGCTAGGTTGCTCAACGCTACACACGCTTTTAATAATAAAATAAAAGGATCGTTATTATTAAGTACAGAGTATTAGAGAGAGAGAGAGCTCCATCGGTATATATATATACACGTCTACAAGCTTTCGCAACCTAGTGTCGCAATATACCAGCCGCTAAACTTTTCCTGCAGCAGCTCGTCGCGTGCATCTCTCGGCCCGATAGAAATGGAAAAGCGTGCTTAAGTAATTCACGGCTCGTGCGCTTCCTCGATCTGCAGAGCAGAGGCGCCCCCGTTCGATTCTTCCTTTCGAAAAAGAGCTGCGCGCGCGGCGGCACTCCTATAAGAGCTCTCCGATGTGTATTAGCTACTTTCGCGGTATAGGCTCGAGACAGACAGAATGTGGGACGTGTATATAATACTATTGCGCGATCGGAGCTGATTAGACTTTTCGGGCGCGGATTCGACGCTCTTTCTCTCTCTAGCAAAATTCAAGATTGATCGGCTATTGTAAATTGAAATCTAGCAGATCGAGCGGCTAATAGACTATAGTCGAGAGTCTGGATATACAGGTGTTCCATCCCTTCTATATACGTTATCGAGAGAAGAGAGTCGCGCCTCTCGCGTATACGTCCCGATATATACGTGAACTTTTGAACTCTTGCGCAGCACCGTCGTCTCGTTATACTACTCGTTATTATTATTGTTGTTATTACACTATGATTATTATAAAGCGACTCGTGCGAATAACCCACCTACCGGCGCGATAAAGGAAAAGGAGAAATTATAACTCGAGGAGAGAGATGGATATGTATGTGTGTGTATTATGTGCAGCTTTTCAGCGGAATAATGGAATCCATTGTGCGCGCGCGCGCGGCTTTCGTAATTCGGGATTTTATGCGAGAGGGATAGTATACAGCTGAGATGGGTTTTAGGTTGTGAAACGCTGCTGCGCGTGTTCCTTCGTTTTATATATGATTTAATAGTAGCCGGGCATAAATTTCAAAGGTTATACACGGCAGCATTTATGCGCAGAAAAAAAATTCTCTTCTTCTTTCTTCTTCAAAAATTCATTAGCATAATGTAGCCAGACGCGAAAATCGACGCGGCTACTGCACTCATAATAGTATATATATATACACTCTGTACAAAAGAAGCACGTACGCGGCGGCTGCTGCACACGCCGTCGTCTTCCGTTCACCGTACAGCCTTCTCTCTCTCTCTCTCTCTCTATCTCACCTTCGGCGAACCGGTTGCGGAAGTGCCAGGCATTTCCGCGATGTCGATATCTGCGGCTGATAAGCCGCCGCGAGCGAGCGCGCGGTAACGGATCTGTCGCTGCCGCTGTTTTTCTTCTCCAGTATATGCTGCATCCTCTATTTTTTTTTTTTTGCTCAAGGAGAGATGCGTGAGAGACTTCCGAGGTTGAAGCCGCTGATGAATACTCAAGTGGATTCCGAAAAATACGGGATAATCGGATTTTTGGGCGGCTGGACCGATTTTTTTTGCGTAACGTTTGTCATTCGAAAAACACGTTGTGAAGCCTATGGAATCCAATTACTGATGCCGTTATCGCACCGCTATTATGTGTGTAGCTCTACAGCTACACAGAGCTATAATATATGCATATTGTCCGCTGATAAAAATTCAAATGAAGCCATTAGTCGAAGCTACTGACCCAAGAGACACGAGGTGTGTGTGTGTGTGTGTGCATCTATTGCAAAATAAAATTAAAAAAAAAAAATGAAAAACTCCACGAAGACATATCGGAGATCGGTTCGCGGTAGCCGACCGGCAATTAAAAATCCATTTCGAAGCTCTCTGTCTCAGGCCACATTCCTAGCTCTCTCGCAACGATTTACACTGCGGCAGCCGTTAACGACGACTAATACCCATCGCTCACCAAAGCCATCAGAAGTGTAGGTATATACATTATTATACCAACAAAGTGCGCACTGCACAACAAACACCTATATACACACGTCGTAAGGGAAAATGTCGAAATCCCGCAAGATTCCCGCGCAAAAAAGCTCCACTCACTCTCTATCGGTTGCATATATACACAAGTAGAGGGGAGTATAATTTACGAGGCCCATTAACCCAGAGACTGTAAGTACCAGAAAAAAGCTCGCGTGTATAGACACTCTCTGCAGGTTGGAAATTTTTGCGCGCCCCTTATTATAATACACACACATGATGCGCAACATATATATATATATACACAAGACCAGCTGCACCTTGACTAAATGCGCGCGATTGCACAATGAAGAAAGGAGCTTTACAGCCGAAGAAAGAGAAGCGCGCATGGCCTCTCGCTTTGCAAAGATCGTCCCGGATGTGCACCGCGCACTCGCGAGAGTATAGTAGAAGAGGGGGGGGGGTATAACCGCAGCATCATTACACGGCATTCTTGCCTCGCGGCTGTAGCAGCAGCAGCAGCTCGTCTCGGATCTTTCTTCTCTCGCGTATATATATATATACCCACCCGCTGATCTCGCGGTGATGGCGTAACTCGCGCTCGCGCGACATGCAGGTTATATACGTTATAAACGCTGCAGGCGTGTCGCAACTATATGTATATATATATATATATATATACAGCCCTTTTCTCTTCCTCCTATCGTCGCAAACACGTGCGCCTTTTACTTCTTCTTTCACTGCACAGCTTCTTAATACACACGCGGAGGTGGGGCCAAATATGCCTAACCTTTCGCCGGTGTGTTATATAGACACTCGTGCACTTGTCGGCTATAGGCGCGGGTCGCGCTTGCGACAGCGCTTCTCTCTCTCTCTGTATATAGTGAGAGGAGAAGGGAAGCGAGGAATTTGCGGGAGAGGAACCGATGCCGTCACCTCGATGCACAGCTCTCTCGAGAGTTCAACGCTTCTGATATGCTTATACTCGGGGAACACTGATTTTTCGGAGATGAAATCGAAAGTCTATATAACACACAATGGGCCGTATTGGAATCGACCCGGAGACCGGTTTATTATTATATTATTCTTCGTTGCTGCATTTGGATATACAAGGCTTACGTAATTGCATTATTAGCCTCGTCAAACTGACCCGCGGCATTTATACGCGCGTATAGGTATATAAATCAAGTGATATATGGAGGAAGAAGGAAGTTTATCTCTGCGATCGCTGAGGAAAATTGCAGCTTATCTTGTAGAAAAAGACGCGCGTGATCCGGGCGTGACACCGATTGTACTTGTGTGTATCCGAAAATAATACGAGTCTAAATTCACGCGCACGCATATAATGCCAAAGAGTATCGGGAGATAATAAACGCTGATTAATCGATTATTACGGACGCCTTTATTACATTACATAAGCTTTCTCGAGTTACTTGGCGAGATTACGAATTTCGATAAGCCGGAACAAAGAGAGCCCCTCGGAAGATTCTCTGGAATAATATAGTGCAGGTCTACTACACTTCCGTCAGTCGCTCGAGACTACGAAAATTTACGCGGTGTTTGATTTCCCCCCTGTATAAGTACACATAAAGTCACATCGCGCGATTTACAACGCAGCATCCTAGTGTATATATATTACAGTTTCCTCTGAAAAATATGTAGTTTTTCTCATCCTTCAATTTCGCAATCGAAGCTACACACACGCATATGATCATCAGCAACTCTCTCGCAATAATCTTTCCGGGACAGCAGCATCAGAGAGTACACGTCGCCCGGGGCGACGCAAAGCGTATATAGATATATATACATACACGTACGCCTATCCCCATCTGTCGCAATAACATCAGCGGCGGCGACTCGCTCGAGGCGCGCATGCACATGCGGCATAAATCGCGTGATGCAACCGCTGCTGCGGCCCCATCCTCGCCCTTTTCTCCTTTCGCAGCAGCGGCGGCTGCTGCAGCATCGACGGATCGACCGCCGCTTCGTATTATCTTTCCCTCCTGCAGTATGTATATATATATATATATACAGCGAGAGTAGAGTTGCGACACGCGCGCTATATGGGAGCTGCTGCAGTGGTTACGTGCGTACACCGCAGCCTCCACCGCGAAACCGGGTTCAAATAAGGTTACAACTCCTTGCCGCTGCAGCGGAGAGTGTGACGCAAGCGTCGCGCTTCGCTTGTTCAATTTTCCAGCTCTGGATTTTTATCGTTTCTATAAATTGCGAGGAAAAATATCACGTCTTTTCAAAGGACACATCGCAGCTTCACGCACAAAGGTGATAATGACCGCTTTCGCAGTAGGGGCCGCCATATAATCACAGTGTTTCGGTATATACGGCTTATACGAAGAAGAAGAAGAAGAAGAAGAAGAGAAAAACGGGAGGAAGAAATATACTGCGCCCCAAAGTATAGCTTTCGATATATATATATACAGGTGTCTTCGGACCCTTCTGCACTTTCTCTCGTATACAGGAGCGACCGCAAGAGAGAGGAGATCACGGATTCCGGCATCACTTGCGACGAAAACAGCTGCGGCACTTGCTCCTCTTCCTCTCTCACGCGAGACTCACACACACGCAGCATCGGTATATGTATAGGCAACAAGTGTGAGAATCGTCGGTTGGAGAGAGGAGAAGAAGAAGAAGTTGTGTCCCGGTCGACCCCAGTTTTCACTGCGCCGCCCCTTCTTCCTTCTGCAACGGCGCGACGACTTTTTTACTAGCCGCGTGTTGTGTATAAACTACCGTAATCCCGCTCTCTACTCTATTTCGTCGTTATAGTTCTCCTTCTATTTCTTTTTTTCGTCATCTCAACTCCTCCTCCTCCTCCTGGTGTGTATATATACGAGACAATGTTTGTGTGTATTTTTTCCTTCCGAATAGACACTTGTCGTGTACGTATAAATTAATATAAACGCACACGGCTGCGGGCATTTGAATTTCGTAATTAGCCTGTGCTCAATCAGACAAGTCATTATCGCGCGCGCGTGGTTATTGAGCAAGCTTTTTTTACTCGCGCCTATGATTTCGAATTTTCTCAGCTGACGGTTCGCGCCGGGTTGTTATTTCGTTATACCAAGTGTATTTATAATTGTGCAACGGAGATTGCACTTATACACGCACTACACACCTTATACTCAAAATACAAAAACAACAACAACATTCGTATTTCGGCAAATACTACTAGTAATTATAGTATATATACGTTCAATTAGACATCGACTCGTCGTTATATCGAAGCTAGTATCAAAAGCTAGTTTTGCCAGTTTGACTGCAGCTACATTGCGGTACACGACACGACACATAATAAAAACTCACCGCGATGACCGCACGCAGTATTATAGCTGATGTAATCGACGTTCCCCCGGATTATCCGCGCCAATTAAGAGTCGCGTATTAGAAGAAGACTTGCTTTTTATTGACTGCACACACGTTATCTGGGATTTCGAAAAGATGGATTATTTATCGTCGATTAAAACCGATGCTGCTGCTGCTGGGGCTGTAATAACGAAGAGTGAGAGGAGGCTTTATAAAATTTTCGCCGGAGCGAATTGGGTTAATGAAGCGTAATTGCTCGATAATTGGAGTCGGTAAAAATTGACCGGTTAATGCGATGAGCTGAGAGACAGCTAGAGAGAGAGATTCCGAGAAAGGTGTGCGCGACTTTATTATCGACGATAATTGATAATCTTTTTCTCTTTTAGGCTCCTCCTAAAACGTATTATATACAAGAGTAGCCAGTTTGAAAAAAGTCTTTGATGTCCTCTTTGAATATTTCGCACATCCGATGAGTCATCGACGCGTACTCTTAAGGTCATTCTCACCGCGAAGAATGCGCGACCGCTTCCGGCCTCCTATGTGTCTTCTACGTATATGTATATATACACACACATAACAAGCGTCGTCGTGGTGGCAATGCGTGCAACGTCCGGATTCTGCTACGCCACCATAAATCGCCGATAACGAATCGCACTCCAAGAGTCGCCACGCCCACGCAGTGCGAGCATATTACACTTATAATTAATTAGCCGTATACCAATTGATTGAGTCGCGAATTCCTTCGCGTTTTTAAAGACACCGCCGCCGAGGGTGTGTTTGATCGATGATAGCATAAATATCTATACACACATATATAACGCACTATATATATTCTCAACGAAAGCCAAAGTGTTTTATTGTCTCCGTTTGCTCTTGTTATATACCGAGAGTTAATGGGAGAGTTATGCGGATGTGCGACGCGCGCGAGATAAGCTGTGGATAATAGTTGAATATAACGAACGCTTGATCGAGTGCCCAATGCACATGTTTGTATATATATTAATTGCCCCCTGTCGATAAAAATACAAATGTATATATATACGTGCAATTTTGCCCCCGACGTTGCGAAATTCGCGACGATAGCGAGCGCTGTATTTGGTCATTAAACTTATGTAAGATTAAGAAGGAGAAGAAGACAGGCGCGGATAAAAATATCGGCGGAGTCGAGGAAAATTTTCCGATATACCTCGTTAATAACGCGACACGAGCATCGTCGGTATATAAGGGCCTTGCGCAATCGCGCGAATAAAGCGTTTATTTACATATATATACATCTATATCCCTCTCGCTAATAATTCCATAATGCAGAGAAGAAAAAAGGCGAAGGAGGAATCATCCTGATGAAACGATCGTTACCCAAGTCGAAATTAATCCATCACAGCTCGTTCTTTTTTTTTTTCGCCTCGTCGTTACGTGAGAAATTACCGCATCATCTTCGCGCCTGTGGATGTCGAAAATGCAGCAGCGCGCGTTATACAATATCGGAAAAGCGATTATACTCAAAAGCCGCCAACAATAGCTATGGAACTCAACCTTTCCGTTAATTTCTCGATGAAAGAATCGGCTGTATACGATGTGCAGAGTATATATGCGCGAGCTTCAACGAAGAGTTAGTCATGCGCACGGAATGAAGCGAGAGGAAAAGGAAGAGCCGGATGGAATACTGATGCTGACGACATCGCCGAGTCTGGCGGAATATTGCGAGCGTCTTTTCTCTTATCTCTGCAGAGTATACGATGCTTTTGGCCAAATAACAAGCGCTCGCTGAGTCACTTAATTTCATTTACACTCGGCTGAAATTTTGTTATAATTTTCGAAAGCAGATAATAACCGTCGCCTCTTGTGTATGTGTGTGTTGCTCGATAAAGTCAGCAGTTGATTATGGCCTCACACAAGCATATTATATATCTCTTTCTCGCGCGCGCGATTTACGAGCTTCCGGTTATCTCTCTCTCTCGCGTGCGCATTATCTCCTGTGCCTTTTCTTCGCTCCCGGTCTTCTTTTGAAGAAAAAAAAAAAGATTAGCCGTCGTCGTCTTGAATGTTGTTATTAAATTAGCCGCTCCTTACAACTGCGCTTCTGATACACAAAATGTTTTTACGGTCTCCGCGGCGTGTATTCCGGGGAAAACAGTATAGGCGCGTCTCGTTATCTCGAGAACGAGCGAAAAGCGAAAACAGCGATATCTCTCTCGATGCTTATAATTGCCCCGAGAGAGAGAGAGAAGAGTGTGTGACTTATCTGTCGGCGTAAGATTGGAATCACGGATTAACTTTTTGAAAATCAAGTCTCAAAGTATACGTAAAGCTTCTCGCAGAAATTCCGGAAACGCATAATCGCGTTGCTCGGAATTTTAAGGCGTTCGACCTTTCACCTATATGGCGGCCGCAGACAGGAAGCAGAATTGCAAAGTCTCTCTCACACATCAGCTATTGTCCGCTGCCGAGTCGTATTTCACTCTGGTAAAATTGCCGAAAAATATATATATATACATCGGAAGTCGAGTGGAAAATCGTGACCAGATATATAAAAGTTATATACGAGAGAGAGCGATGCGAATATAATCGATATAAAACGAGCGGATCACGTTGATTGACTATTCATTAATAGCTCGAAGAGACTCTCTTCATCCGTACCGCCGGCGATCGATCGCCGCGTATACATGTTATTGACAATAATCGACGACCGACGGGTTAACAGGCAATAATAAACGCTTCCAGGAAGTATAGAGAGTCAGCAAACATTAACCGGAAAGTCGAACCTCCCCTCACATTGTCTTTGGAGAATATATAACTCTTTCTCTCGATGCTCCATTTTTTTATCCGATATATACATCTATAATAGATCGTCGAGAGAATCGTGTAAAATATATAAAATTCCAATGATTCCCCTGGCGCGCACCTGTTCGATATGAATAATTCAGCGCTGAAAATGGAATGATTTCGGTATCGCGCGGTGTGGCTGAATAATTGACAAAGGCAATTTTTAATAACGTCTCCCGGCCATTTGCTCGCGTGCATAATCAATCTCGCAGCTTCGCTCTCTCTCGTTTATATTGGATTATTGTCAGCGTTTTAACGATCTCTCGTCGTCGTCGTCGTCTGGCCAGATTTCTAAATCGATACAATGCGCGATGCGCTTATAAACTTACGGTTTGCTCCAGTATTTTTAGCGCGCTTTCGATTATATACGGGGCTTTAAATTTAGGATTGTCGATATATAATACTGCGAGCTACGAGAGCTGTTCTAATGGGCTATCAAATGCAATCTTAAATTAAAGCTCATTTCCTGAGAGTAACTCGCGTCCAAAGTACCTGCGAAAATAACCTGATGCAGAAGAAAGTCCAAATTGAATTTAAACATATACCTATACGACATAATCACAGTGTGGCATTATATTACAGGCTCTCATCGAAAATCGATTAAACTTTTTTTCAACGCCTCCCGTCGGTTGCGCAACACTATCAAAACTGTAACACACCCGTACATTTATAACTGCAGGCGATGATTGAGTCAACAAATTTCCCCATAATAATTCAGCAACGGGCTTCTTCAAGATTCAATTCACCTCTTTATCCCAACCCGTTTTCTGGGTTATGCGCAGAAAGACAGAAAATAAAAAAAAATCCGCGAAATTAATCGATTCAGCCTCAGCCAGGAAACGCCGCCTACTCTCGTCCGGTCGTGTGAAATTGGGTTACCTGGCGCGTACGTACGTACATACACACACTCACGGCGCCTCAGCTATTACCGTAATCCATTATATAAGCCGCGAGCGCTTGCTTATATACTCGCGAGAGAGCATGTAACCTGCGAACGACGGCGTATATACATATGTGTGCAAGGGACACTTTCTCCTTCGTCGTGGCGTTGCTTGGCTTTTTCAGCGCATATATATATATATCTACAGTATACGTGCGAAAATACGCGCTTATGAAACAACCGGTGCCGGAGAGACGAGCGGGATGCTGATTAGGATGTGACGAGTCGCGATAATATGGCTATTGTTTTTGACTTTTCTGTATTATTGGGTTATATTGTGTACTTGATACAGCTTTACGTATAAGCTTGAGTTTGAGACACGGGCCAAAAAGGGGGGAATCATTTATACGATGCAGAGGTAAACATTATATAGGAAAAGGCACTTTCCACATCGTTATATGGATGTAGGACATAATCGTGAATTTACAAGACCACTACTAGCTTACTTTTCATTTTCGTTGTGGGTCACGCGCGTATATGTGTATGCGTGTATATATACATAAACGAGAGCTCGCGGCTCTTTTTATAACATTACATCACACACAGCGTCCGTAAACACATACGCGCGCGGCTATTTAAATTCGATCCGCCGGTAAAAATGATCCAACTTTCATGAAAGCCAGCTTTGCATTTGAATTTCAAATCAACCCGCGAATCATATATTTCTAATACAGAATACGAAATCTCTCGTTATTATAATAGATATATATGCGCGCCAATAAGGCGGAACACCGTGCGCGTATATTATGGTTCGGAGAACCGATGAGTGTCAATTATGCTTGCTTTTTTCGCGGGAAAAAAATCAATTGACAAACATACACAGCTCTCGTGTTTCCTGCTACACTATTCAACTTTTTGTTCCCGCTGTTATCGATTCGCTCGACGGTATACCAAAACGAATTTTTTTTTTCGATCTCTTATCTGCAGTCGAGGACAGAGAAACCATCCGAAACGCGTTTACAATTTAAATCCGGAGACGCTTGTACTGGAATAAGGGAAGAAGTATGCATTTTCCTCCGCAATGATAAATAACGCAACGTCGCGGGAGATTCAACGATATTCCCGGGAAAAATCTGACGCACACCTCGACCGCATGTCATCGGTAGATTCGCATAAATTAACCGCTCTAAAAAAGAAGAAATCCAAATCCCAGAGAGTGCGTGTGATGGAGTCGGAAGTCGAGCGCGCGCGAATGACGCAAGAGGTCGATCGTGGCGGTGACTGCGTCAAGACACGGTTATTTGCATAAATATTAACGGAGTGCGCTGCTGCTGGGCGGTAAGTCTTTTTTCGTCCTGCGGCGGCGCCTCTCGACGAGAGCAAAAATATATTATTGACGAGCTCGATGCATAGACCGGTTGGAGAAACTCGGTCGACTTGCGTAATTGTTATAACGAGAGAGAGACCACAAAACTCGATTTCAAATTGTCATCGCCAATACGAGAGACGGAAGAACATATGCATCGAGTCATCATCAGCACTTATGTGTCTTGTTGCCCCCAGCGCGTTACTGGCCTTGATCGATCTATCGCGGCCGATCGATCGGTAAAGCCGCTTCACCGTTATAGAGCCTCTTCCCTGTACGAAACTTCTCGCTACACACATATCTCTCTTGGAGATCGTTATCTACTCCCCTCTATATCGAGATCTCGTTTCTCCGAGCGTGCGGTCTTTTAATCGCTTCTTTCCGACTGTTGAGGAAGACGAGTGATGCCTGACAGAAGATCAACGTGTATATGACACGCCAGCAAGATCGGTCCGATGTATGTGGGAATGGATTTCTGTTAGTCGCGATTTTTGGATTGTTTTTAAGCCGATTCCGAGAGAGATCGGGCTAAATGAATTTGATGGTCTCGGGTGTACCGTCGTATTATATATATTGGGTTCTGTGTATCGCGCGCGAGCCTTTGAAACACGCGATACCATGTCGCCTGATTGTCGTCTGCTTCTCGGGAATAAGACACGTCACTCTTCCTCGCAGGAAAAAAGGAGTATGTATGTATAACAACTGATAAAAAATTCCCCTCGTCCATATATATATATATATTCTGTATAAAGTCGCCGCCGGCTCATTACGCGCGAATTCGCTGCTCCTTTATATAATAATCGCTCGAAGCCGGCGTCGTTATGTTATGACGTCGCGTTTATATGCGCTCTGTATATACCGCCACACGTTATTATTATCATCGAGAGAGAAAGGGCCTAAAGTACTGCTAACATTTATCAAAAAACGCGAGTAAGAAATACTCCGAAACGAAGATCGGATAATAATTCTTTATCCATCGCACACACGAGAATGTTTGGGGAAAAGAATACCACGAAAGCTCACGTACTGCACGAGCGAAAACAAAAACGCGACTCTTTATAATAAATATCTCCAAGGCTGATGTATACACAGGCATCTTATACCCACCCCATCAGAACCAAAACAACAACAACAACAGCAGTAGCAGTAGCTCGTGAATTTCCCACAGTGTACGCAAGTGAGTGCGGCGGCCGCGTTGGCGGGTAAGACACCGTGACAGAAGTATCACGCTCGCCCGAGCGGAGATTCTCGCTACAGCCCGCCGCCTTCCGAGGCTCTCGAGGTCGTAGGCGCTTCCGTCGTCGTCGTCGTCGTGGAGAATGAGGAAATCGGGCTAATCGCTCACTATTATACTACGCGAATGCTAGTAAGGATTCGACAAAGGGATATTTTCAGAGAATTTTCGACTTAATCCCTTTGGAATGAGCTCTCAAAACAAGTTCCAGAGAAAAAAAAAATATTGGAATCGACCTCCGCAAGTCATCTAAAAAATCAAGGCGCGCAGGTATATATATACAAGGTGGATCCACCTGCGCAACATTGTCACGGTTTTCGGAGCGGCAAGTCCCTCCCCACAGTTATACACCTTCGGCCCTCGTCGTTCTTCCTGTGTATAGTGTGCTGTATCGCTACTACCTGCTATTGTGTACACAGACTTTCTTGGCTTATATGGCATTCCATCCGCACCGAGCTCTAATTGACCGACTCTGTACTCCGCCAATTGCTTCATTACTACTCGCTAATGATTGATTTCTCTTGACTCTCTTCAATCTTCAGGTCGAATATGGAAATAACCCGTACAAGCTTCGTCGTCCTCAAGACTTAACATCGCAACCCTTGTAATATAAACTACACACAGCCATATATCCACGCACACGCGTGTCAGACCTGAGCCAAGTCACGAGCGGGCGCGTGGGTCGCACCTACTTCCGGGTTCGTCCCTCCTTATACTAGTAGGTTCCCATCGATCTCCTCCTTGTCCGTCTCTCTCTTGCGTACATGTGTGTGTGTGGCGGTTAATTTCTACCGAGCGCGCGCACTTGTCGCCCTCCCGCCGATGCTCTGATTTTCATGGGAACGATTTCTTTTAGTAGCTTCATAAGTGGCCCTCGCTCGCGCCAGCGATAACGTCTTCTCTACTGCAGTGCGCAGGGGGGAGACTTCCTCTCTCTCTCTCTCGGTCCGTGATTTCCCAGCGTGTGTGAAGTGTCGGTGGATTCGGTTAACTGCTTTTTTTTAGAGCTGATGTTCTTCAGTCGGAAGTGCTTTACTTATATGTATAGGTAATAGGCCACGCGATGGGAAAAGCCGTTGCATCGGTGTGATTTCGGGAGAACCTGATGGCTTGTCTCAATGTAATAATACTCCCAGAGGGCAATGGACGGATCAGCGGTACATAATAGCATTACATTCTCTGATGTAATGAAAAAGACGATATCGAGCAACTGTCAGATCTCGCTTGACAAGGATGAGCGCAGTGTCTGAAAAATTGTACGTAAATTAAAAATTATGAAGAGTCGCAAATAGACTTGAGAGAGGCAAATACCTATACATACATACATACAAGTGTCCCGTATATATTCGAGGCGAGGCTCACAAAGGCGCATCAGCACGCACGCGCGCATGTAAGTAGACGACGGCGATCTGTGGGAAGAGGACGCGAGAAGTCAGCGAGGCATGTCCGAAAGGAAAGGAAGCAGCTCCGCGAACCTCAGTTCCGCTCGTTCTCGTCTTCCTATCCGATTCTTTTCTCTCTGTCGTCCCGCCTGTATGTGCGCTTGTAGTATGTGTGTGTAGGTGATGCTTCTGCAAGCCACCGCGACGGCATCCGCTCTCTCTCTCTGATGTCGTCGTCGTCGTCGATTTCCTTCGTGACCCCGTAACTCAGGACTGCTACTACACGCGCTGACAAGCCAATTTTCCTGCGGAGAAGCTTCTATACTTCTTTTTTTCAGCGATGCATATTTATGCGTTTCTTATTATAAGGTGACTCTCTGTAACAAAACGTAATCGCGTTTATACATGTCTGATGAACTATACGATATCGAGTAAAAAGTAATTTTTCAACGCCCTCGAATCCGACACATATCTGCGCAGCCAAGAGAAGACATCGACTGCACTTACTACAACAACAAAATCCTTACTTTCACCACCACTCCTGCACACCTATAACTCGCGAAAGCCCTTCTAATCCCGAGAGCCAATATACAGTACACACATAATCGACTCTACAGATGACAGAAAGTACGTACATGCACATCTCGTATATACACAATGGAGGGGGGGGGAGCAATCGAAAGGGGTCCCGCAGGTGGAATTCCATCTCCCCGCGGCTTTATTAAACGTCGTCGCGCGGGACCTTCTTACAGCAGCGTCTGTATACGGCCCGGCGCTTATATCGATTGCACAACTCTCTCTCTCTCTCGCTCTCGTCGGCATCGGCAGCGGCGTATATTATGCAACGCAGCCGCCGGCTTCCTGCTATTACCTAACCAAGAACACTGCAATGCTTAGACTCTTGCACTTATAGACTCTGCTGCACGGTCACCCGGAAACCGAAAACTTCTTCCAGCACCGGATCATCGGATGGATCACCGGCTTGAGTATTCTGTTTCCTACTTTCGCAGATCTGAGCACGACTCACTATGTATAAACGAATTACGTGTGATATAGGAATAATAATTTTACCTTCTAATTGACTTATTGCAAGTCTGATACGGCTGTCTGATATAAACAAATTGAGCGAACGACGCCGGCGGTGTCTTTCTTTTTTATCCTCGAAATCAATTATCACATCCATCGGTCTACTGAAACATTCAAGCTATTCTCAGGTGCGAGAGCTCGAGAGAATCATTGGATAAACTTAACGGAATTACAATATACGAGATTTCATGATTGAAAAAGCACGACGTATTGATTCCTCGAGCAGCAGTAGCGACGGGATGTATTTCGAGAAGGACAGGAAAATATTGAACGACTTATCAAATTTAGCCCATATTATAGAAGATTCGAAATGAAACGTTAACGATATAACGACACGTCACACACACACACAGCAGCGAGATCAGAGCTGAATACTTAATCGGCGACTGCTGGCGTCAATCGCGTTATATATACATATACAAGTATAACGAGTGAAATCTGGTATAACATCACCTTAAAATTGCAGCTGATATTCCCGAAATAATATCTCGCGCGCGCTTTGTATCTGCACAGATTCAATAATTGAGCGTTAGCCTGAACGAAAAAATCCCCGGCGAGATATGCATGCGACACTGTTTTATTCACATCAGGGCTTCCAGAAATAAAGAAAATTTCCAAGACTCGCACAGAGATTTAAAACACAGTGCGTGATTTTCATCGGCAGCATCAGTATAGCCTGGAGGTTTGGCAGATATTCAAGAGTGTACCGCTGCTGTTCCGGATAGGAACCTTATAGCTCGTCGTCGAGTAGTCAGGCCACGATTTTTCGCTCGCAGTCGATTTAACGGACGCTTGTAAGTAAGTACACACGACGGACGTGCATAACGGAGCCTGATGTACACTATACTGGACACGCAACAATGGGCCTGACTCTATATACATCTCGCCGGTATAAATTACGCGCGCGGTTATATGCGCGCGTGATAATAGTGTGGGATCCTATCGACTCTCCATGTGTGTAATATTTACAGTCGGAACAAATTGAATTGGAAAAGCAGTTTTGGCAGGTTGTGTATAGTGATGTGTACACTTGTGCTCCTGGATTTTGTAACAAAACTACGAACAAAGCTCCTTCCAAGAAAGCTTATTACTCCTGCGAGCTAGGAAATCAATTGGGGTATATCAAGTATTATACCCTGACAAACGTGAGAAATTTATGCAGAGCGTTAAGGTATGCCAAGGATCTAAGCGGGTGCGACGTATACTGTTTGCGCGCGCGCGGATATAGGATAATAATGGCGCAAGCAAGAGGTATTTTCCGTATAGGCCAGCGATTATCGGCGGCGAACTTGACACACCCGTGTGCGCTGCACGTGATTTTCTTTTTCTTTCTCTTTACCTGCATATATATACATGCAGTAAGGGTATATAATGAGAAGTTGATAGGTTTGCTAATCCGCGAATGGGCCGGGAGAGAATTTAGTCAAGTCATTTTAATTAAAAGCTCGATTGGGCTGAACCACTGATAAATTGAGAAATACGCAAGCCTCGCTCGAATTCTCACAATAAATATATATATCCGAAAGGAATTTCCCGGCGTTTCCCAAGCAGTATAAGTATACAGCAGACAAAGAGATTCCTTCGATCGTCGCGATGCCGATCATCGACAGCTACTTAGTCCATTATCCGCATATAAAATTAAGACAGCCTCCGGCTCTGCAGCGTATAAATTATAACATCAAGATCAATTTCAATATAGACCTGCTACTCCCGCGCATATGTAGAATAACCGCCCACGCTATCGTTGAGCACAGCCTTGGGATATCGACACCAGAGTGTATATAATATATAGAAGAGAGAGAGAGAGAGAAAGAGAGCAAGGAGTCATAGGTCAGAGCCGCTCATGCAGCGGAGCTATAAACGATAGGCATCTGTAGGTTGCAACACGCGCTTGATTTATCATCGCCGCGCAGTATATATGCTGCGCGCTCCGCAGACGAGAGAAAGAGACGACTGAGCTGAGCAGTATATAGGATACCGCGCTCGCACTGGCGCGAGGACAGCCACTTTTCCCTCTTCTTTCTCTTTTTCCCCGCCACTATTCTGCGCCCGAGAGTCTTTGTGCAGCAGCGCTACAGGTAAATCCGCGCCGCTGCTAATTGCACTGCGCCGCCGAGTGAAGGTGCACACTTAGGAGTGGCGACCGAGCGTTTTTCCTATAGCCCTTTTACTATATATTGATGCGGCTTAGTCGAATCGTGATTTTTACATCTCTTTCGCCTAGTCATGCGAGAATGCATAGAGAACAAAGGAGAGCAACAGACTGAGGTGTTAAGATCCACTGGGTCACGAGAGCGTCGGGAAAGTGATTCTGCAGCCGTTTCGCCTTTCCCAGCACATTTGTATATACACATACAAACTGCATAGGGCAATTATAGGAAACGTATGCGCCGAGAGCCGATATCCGGCGTCGATACAACCTGTGTCCCACATAATTTTTCGCCACTGCAACCGCGCGCGCACGTAACACACAGGCCGGTTTCGCGGAAGCTGCAGCAGCGAAGGATTACACAATGTTCATAGATATACTTGTAAAAAGAGTATAGGTAGATAGCTGTGGCGGTCCTTCAAAAAGCAGCGACTATGTACATAAGGTGAGAGAGAGGAGCTTCGTCCGCGCGTATAATACGTAGAAAGGAAGAATATTAAATCAGTAGTACGTGCACAATACACGTAATAGGAAGCGTGGGAGCTCGTTTGCGCGTCGCGCGGGGCCCGTTCGTTCGTCCGGCACGTTATTGTGCTTATAAATAAGCCGACCTCTTGTTCTTCGAGGAGGTGGGTATACACGTTATATAGTTCCGGCTTCCAGTCGACTGAGTCGCGCTATTAATATTCCATCCTAGTCGGCCGCGCGCAGTTGTTCTCTTGACTCTATGTACGACAGGCGCGCGTGTTGTCTCTAACGAGAAGTTACACGCACAGCTCTCTTGATAATATACAGCAAGCACGACGAGGAGTTCGATGCCGCGCAGAAATTCCTCCTGGATCAGTCCCAGAGTGGAGCTGTGGAAGTGGGCGAGAAGCCACAAAAGATTATTATCGTCGGACGAATTTGAATTTTCGAATGCGCATTGCTGAGCGTACATCGAGATATAAGACCCTCACAGGGGGGTGCTGGTGGGACGATTTTCGGCGGGGAATCTCGATAAAATTCTGGACATTCTTGATGCATACATACGATTTCCAACACAAAAGATAGAGCTTCTTTCCTCTCGATTATTTATAAAGCCTTCGCGCCCGTACATACTTTTTAGTAGGTCGCACACGTCAGAAAGAAGAAGCGAACAAAAAACAAACTATAGCTTCAAAGAGAAGCTTTGAAAAATGCCGACGCGAAAACTCGGACCGCTATACGTTTCCCAATAACTCAAAAAGCATCACGTAAAAAAACGAAGCAGTGTCGCGCACGCGCGGAGCCATTTAATAAATTCCGCGAACAGGAGGAGAGGCGCGCGGTTTAAAGTGCAGAGGCGTTCCTGTGCGTCGTGCTTATATACAGGGACATAAAGCGGCCTACGGCGAATCAAAATATTTTTCCGTAGAATCAGCGGCGAGGATCCTCACTCTCTTGTATTAAGCTCGGCTCGAATTACGCGTCACGTGAAATCCCCGACGATCCGAGGAAAGGTGTTCGCCGCAGGAGGAAAAAGACGTACAGCTGCGAGATTTCCTGGCTCTTGGGACTTTTTTGGGAGAGAAGGTAAATAATAAGTGTTCGTATGGTTTCCACTTCGGTTTATGCCATTATAAACAAATTTAGAAACACGTCGGTCTCATGCTGTGTTCGTAAGCCACCTTACAGCTATCAAACTCTTTTTTACATCGCCTACATATAAATACCAGTTTTGTGTTGCACTTAACGCAAAGAAAGGGGTAGTTTTCGTAATAAACTACCTGCTTTGTAGATCTCTCCTTTGAGCAGTTCTGGCAAAACAGCATTGCCGGTCCCAACGACGCCAGAGCTATATATGCCAAAAGAGAAGTGTGTTATTTTTTTCGAATTATTTGAAGAAAAAAATGCATTTATTGTTTGATTATATAAGAAGTTTAACTCACTGCTGTTCGTTCTTCTTTTTGGAGGCATTGTTCTCCTGCTGCCAAAGCACCTGCACAGAAAAATTACAGCTCAATAAATATAACAAGAACGCATCTAATAGATTTGCACATCTTAAAATGTATATTAATCGGAATGCGAACAGGTGGCTCGTGCGGATAAAACGATACGGGCATCGCGCAGGAATTTCAAGGATACTTTTTTTATGCTTCCAGAATTGAAAAATCCTTCGGGATGTGGTTCGCGCGTGTAAACCGATAGGATTAAAGGGCTATGCATCGATCTGTGCTTGGGGGATCAGCTTTCCAAAAGTTGCTCAAAATTAGCTCTCCGCCGACAATATTCCCCACGTGATGCGTGTAAACATCGGCCACAAACGAATTCGATATCGCGAGCTAGACCAAAACCAAACGGTGTATATCTCACACACCGGTGTGCAAAAAAAAAAAAAAAAAAAAAAAACAAAGTATATGCATTTTGTCACTCGGTCGGTCGCGGTGTGTAAGGTAACTCGAAGGCCTTGTAAATAATATAAAAAAAAATCTATACAAAATCTGGAAAATAAAGTGCCTAATCGCACAATGATAATATAATTACACAGGGTCGTTGCGCGCGCAGCGCGCGCCAGGAATCCCAAAGCGAATGAGCCATCGCGGGCCCAGAACTGGTATAACGGAGCCCAATGGGACGTGTCTTGTTTTGTCCCCCGACGTACTTGTACAGCTTATTGTCGCGCGAGTACGCGAGCTACAATTTGATCAGATGAGCTGGGAACATATATATCGAACGGATATATACTTGCAGCACACACACACACACACATGATGGCACATCCTTTGTGCGTAATAATGTGCGAGGAGTCGCGCACTTGATTTACGTGCGCGTCCTTCGCTATACAGTCGTGAAAGTATATGAGCGGACGTTTTCGCGCGTAAGGATTAATTTTTTTCAACTGTGTCGCCCGCGGTTATAGTAGGATTGTGCAAAAAGTATAAAAAAACATGGAGATTAATCGCGCGCGGTTAATCATGTCGAGTTTTTATACGATGATTATTTTGATGCTTCGAGTATGTGTCGTAATCGCGCGGTAGTTTTTGCCCTTTTCAGGAAATGGAATGTGAAATTCGCAAAAAGGCGTCGTCTACGGATTGCTTTATGATGAGACGATGAGTTTTTAACGATTCCCAGCGCTCGAGATCGTGCGAGCACACGCGTGTGATGTGTTTTCGTTATATTGTTGTCATTGCCGATTCGAGACGCATCGATCGTTATTATTCTAACCGCGATATGCGATCGAGAAGTTACATATCAAACATGTGTTTGACGCTATTGATGGACGCGCGGTCTTTTGAATTTTCAAAACGGAGAATGGTTATTATAAAATATGAATATAGTTGGTGACAATAAATTAAATTTCCAACTTATCCTATCTCTGATGTCTCGCGTTATCCCATTAGAGAATTGCGCAATATATAACCTCTTACAGGCTGATGTTAAACTTCTCACCTCTCACTGCGCGCATACAACATCCCACTAAAAATCCCAATCACGATAAGCACCTCCCCGAGTCGAATATTCCGCGCACAAGCGCGCGACTTTCTCAATTTCGCGACAATGGGCCCCGAAAAGGGAACTCGTCGCCGCCTCTCGTGTGTGTCACAATAACGATTCGCGCAAGGGGGAAGCTTTCGAAAGCGCGACGTGTTTGAAATTAGAAACGCTCGTGTGTGTGTGTGGAGGATCGAACGATCTTTCGTAATACTCTTAACGATTTTCCGTCAGAGCAGCAGCAAAGAAAGTGTTGCATCTGCCCGGGGCGATTATTATATTTATAAATACGGCAGCTAATCGTTTCGCGCGTCGTGTATGGGAATTAAGGAGTGCGTAACGCGAGTCGAAGGTCATTTTCTCTCTTTCTCTTGCTGTATAACCTGCATATCTATATAATATACACCGAGAGAAATGATCCTTTTGAATCAAAATTTCTATCAAAATTATTTTCCGTTAGGTTTCCGTATAGAAAAATATCCATTCTTATAGAAGAATTTTGAAGTAAAATGATTCTACTCGAAGCAAATAGAATCCATTTAAATAATGAGGAATATCGTTGCTCTCCAAAATGATTTTTACTTTTGACAGTGTATTCAAGATTAATTCCTTTTGGTTCAAAGGGGCATCTCTATCAGTATACGTGTTGTAGAAATTGAGTTCCTGCAATATAACAACTAAAACACAGCATAGTTTGCAGAGAAAAAAAATATCATTCAATCAAAGCGCACAGCCCGCTAATCTCTGTCAGCAAATAGACATCGTTGCCGCTCTCCCACAGTCCTTCTTCTTCCCCATCAGGACCTTTTATCATGTCGCAAGCGCGCATCAGGCGTATATACGCCTCAGGCGACGAACGGTCTCTCTCACAAGTGGCCCCGTAAGTATTATACTAGCGGATTCCGTCATTAGTATACCCATGCTGTACTCTCTCGAGCTGCTGCTCACATGACTGTACATCCCGTGCACAGCGTGCGAAAAAGCTCGACGCGGATATGTAGCACAGGTGCAGTGTATATATACATAGAGGAGGAAGACGAACTCCTCGCGCAGGGATCGATTTCGCCGCTGTCGTCGTTGATATCGGCTGACGAAGGGGTGCTGTTGTTGTTTTTTTCTTCCTTCTGCAGCCCTATAATTATGCAGAGGGAAGCTTTGTAACTCGAGCGCGGTAAGGAACCCGGCGTTTTCGATTCTTGTGTGCTAAAAGCTCTGTGAAGCTTGGAATATCGCAAAAAGGCGCGTCGCAATCTCCGCGCGCCTCGTAATTCTCTTTGTTCGGCTCTCGCAAACTATATAGTACCAGACTCGACGTTTTCCAGATCGTAAACACGCGCCAACGCTTCGCAGTAGAGAAAAGCTCATCGTCGGTTAGTTGTATCTATATATATATAGATAGCTGGAGTTCGCATATAAGGGAGCGCGCAAGAGGAGGGGGGCGCTTTCATTTCCTCGGCGACTTCCGGCAAACGCGACGCTTCCGCCATATCGAGGCCGGCGCCGTTCAAGTCTGCAGCAGCAGCAGCAGCGAGTCCTCGCTCTCTGAGTTCCGCTTCCAGGGCTCCTTCCGCTTTCCCTCCTCGTTTCTCCTTTGGCTTCCGTTCGTCGGCACTTCCTACTACTCCTCCTCTCACCCCTCGGGGCAGTATATAGCAAGCCCTAGATGCTTTCTACACCAGACGCCACGACTATATACTGTGCTTTCGGTGGGGGAGTGTGAGCGCGCCTTTTAACGGCTCCTGTATATATATATATAGATATATTTTTCCGCCGAGAGGATAAGCCGAGGTCATTAAAAAGCTCGAGACGTGCTTCCGGTTTGCGATAAGACTGTGATATGCGACGAGAGCGAGGAAAAGTTTTATTTTATTTTTTCAAGGCGACGTTATTATATGGTTTTAATCGATGCATCGTCGAGAAATAAGAGCGAGTGGAAGATCGTCGTTGTGTCATGTGTACCAGCATATTATACAACATCAGCAGCACATGTCGTCGTCGTGCGGTAATATAAATATACTCGAATGAATCACACACACACATACGTACTATATACACATTTTAAACCGAGCCTCGTGTCTGTGATGCGTGCGATGGAGGCTGAAAAAAGTACTTTGAGACGCAGCAGCCTTTCACATAAGCCACTTATATACAAAGCAATATTCTCGATTACATAAAATAAAAAGTCCCTTCACCCGCACAGCAGCAAATTATTAATCACGCGGCGTTTGAACTATACACACACACACACACTACATATCTAATAATAAATTTCCAAGTTTAGGACTTGGAATAGCGATATCGATTACAGCAAGTATATACAACTCGAGTAGCATATCATCAGAGGTATATAAATCCTGTCTACTATACCTATATTCAAAAAAAAGGGCACAAGTAGGTGTGTAAACGATCGAAGAAAGAATAAGGAGCAGCAGCAGCAGAAGCAGCGAGTAGATATACAGAAGAGAGGTACTCCTTGCGTAATGCAGCAAAGGTGAATTAGTATGCCCCGGCGGCGGCGGCGGCCGCGCGAGAGATTACGTATTCTCTCCATGGGAACAACCCGTGCTCGCGAGAGAGAGAGAGAGAGGATGAACTCGCCGCCTCTCTATATGTATCCCGCATATCGACTCACTCGATGCGCATTTCTCTCTCGCTGCAGTATGTGTGTGTAGGTACGTGAACTTTTGGACTCTCGGCTCTGACGTGTACGAGCGCCGCTGATGTAGCTTTATAGGTGTGTGAGATTGAATTTCCAATAAAGGTTGAATAATCGATTAATCAGCGATCGGTTATAACTCAGCCTCGCAGCAAAAAAAAAAAAAAAAAAAAAGTTAGCCTCCGAGCATGAAAACGCGATTTCGGCCGCACGCTCTCGTTACATATATAACACGGGGGCAAAACGAGTTGGTCGTAAACAATCGTCTCCCCTGCAGCACGAGTCTGCCGAGGAAGGAGACAAAAGGCAAGCAGGCGTAGTATATATATACAGCATACACACGCAATGTAGAGCGAAAAGCTTTAATACGCATTGAACCGCTAATCCCGGAACGCTTCTCGTCTTTCTCGCAGTAGCCCTCGGACCAGTGTCGCGTGTCTCTTCCGCATATGCGGCAGTCATCATCATCATCATCATCGTACGCGAGGGTCAGGCGATGTGTCGTTAGACGGGGCTTAAAAGGAAGCTGGATAAAAAAAGAAGCAGGGGGTTGCCGGCGAAAAGAGAGGTGTATATACACACATACAGAAGCGCATCGAGGGGAGTCGCTCGCTCGCGCGTGGCTTAAATTGCATTCTGGCGATTGGTGTAGTATACTGCACCGGCTGCTGCTACTGTATATATGTATATGTATACGCACCCTGTGTGTGTGTCGACAAAGGAAAGCCGCGCTAACCAGGGCATTAGCGGTGCGGAGGAGAGCGGAACAACCCCGTTTCCGACAAGCAACTTCGCGCCAAAGCTCCCCTTTTATCTGGACCACCCCTCCGCACACTTATATACATATACATCCGCATGTATATAGATAGTGTGTGCGAGGAGCTGTACATGCTGCTGTGCTCAGGGGGGTATACGCGACGACTGCGACTCGGGTTTGATATTGATTACGAGGGGCGGCAAAGAGAAAGAGAGAGCCTCTGCTCCCTGATTTTATACCCCGATTGGCAGCGTTCGTTCGCAGCTCGCTGGCCGCTTTGAAGTCCAAGTATATACGTGATGGACCTGGCCGTTATACACTGCTCTCTCTCTCTCTCTCACAGCAGACTAGCCTACTACGATGCTTTTGGGCTTTGTGTGTAACGACTGCGGCGAACCTCTTTTTTTATTTTGCTATATATAAAACAAAAGTTGCGAAATTTCCATCAACTGTATATATATATTGTAATTCCTTCAATCTACAGCACGAGCGTCGGCGGTCAACCTTGCGGCAATGATGATCGAGTCGCCTCCGCAATTTAGCCGCTATCACTTCCACTGTATATACACGCGAGACGACGCGACACGAGAGAGAGAGATCCAATCGGCAAAAAATATTTATAAACAGCGTATTTCAATTAGCCGCGACGCCTGCAGCCGATCATCATATATATATATAGAGAGGGACTACTGTGTCGCGCGCGTGCTCTCTGACGTGTGTCATTGACCCAAGACGGCGGCGTGTTATATTAGCGCGGACGAGGCGCACGCGTGAATAAAGAGCGAGAGACGGAAGAAATACGAGTATAAGTATATAGAGTACAGTCGTGCGGAGTGCTGGAGAAGGAGCGAAAAAGCTCGAAGCGAGAGAGAGAGAGAGAGAGAAGGGTAAGGGGGTCAATGGCTAATCTAGAGACTGCGGAGAGCGAGCGAGCGAGCGAACGCCGCTAATCACCCCTGATGAGGCTTGATGGAGCGGAGCAGAGCAGCGGCAATTGTCTCGAGTAAAATCGTCGTCGCTTCGCACGCCTCGAGAGATGTGTAACCGCAATCATCGCCTCCTCCTATATACATGCGCCTGTATAGCCTCTCTCTCTCTCTCTCTGTGTTTGTATATACGGAGGAGGAGGAGGAGGTGGAATTCCTCTGATTTACGCTCCCGACGTCGATACTTATTGCAACAGCTGTTTACTCGAGAGCTGGAACCTTGACTCAATCGGTCATTGTATTATTATATATACGTAGAGCTACTGCAGAAAAATACGTTGCTCCAGATTTGCCTCTTCGATTCCACTTTTTATTTTCTTTACGGAACAAGTTTCTCAGGCTCGTAAATCAAATGTTTTGGGTGGTGCATGCATCTATTCGTTATCGAGTTTCACCAGTGTCTAGGAGGTCCAAAACACGTGCAGCGACGCGACCATAACACGGAAGAAGAAGAAGAAGAAGTCGTAAGCGACCTCCCGGAGCTTGTGGCCTGAGTCTCTGGGAGCCACGGCGTCGACTGCACAGATGGCATAACGCGCTGCATATGCGCCCGGGGATGATAGGAAAATAGGGTAACGGGAAGCGGACGCCCCCATGGAGATCTTTCTCTTTCTCTTCCATAGGGTGTCGGGTGACGAGCCAAGCCCTCCTCGTCTTTTTCGACTCTCTCTCTCTCTTGGGACTTGGTCTGCCATTACTTTTTCCTGCTGCACAAGTGGCTCCGAGCCTGCTGCTGCTGCTTTCTTTCGAAAAATCGATTAGAATGCACTAGGCACAAAAAGTGAGGTAGGAGAGATTTTTTGTTTACTTTTATATCAGTATAACTGTGCGGTATCGCTATATTACCGGTGCGGCCGATTTTTTTTTTTTCAACTGAGCAACGATGACTCGATTGGGTAATAAATCGAAGCCATTTTGTGGGAAGGTATATTAATAAACGAGCTATTCTTAATCGATTTTCAGTTTTCCACTGCCGCCGCCGGATGATGATGAAAGTCGTTAACGGCTAAAGTAGCCAAAGTGTGGCGTCATCATATTTTTACGAGCGCGCCCGCATAGGTTTTCACGATCGTTTGAAATCATAATAATTGATCGTCGCAGTGCAAGCCGCAACTTGTTAAAAACTTTGTTATGACGAGGGGGGGGGGAATCTCGAGGAAAGTGTAGTTTCTTCGACGAATTTATCATAACTGCACCTCTAAGAGGCATAAAATTCTCGGTCTATTGCATCGACTACTGTGTGGTATATACAGAAGAAGAAAAAATCCTCTCTAATAATGCTCCTTCCTTTCATCCGCCGGCGGTCGTAATACGACGCCAGACGACACTCATTTTCAAGGATTCCTCATGTGTAAAGACTCGACCGGACAAAACGCGCGCTTTTCCGGGTGGTCCTCTTTCAAAACCCATCGCTGCCGCTTTCACGACGATTCGCACAATGCATACTATACACGTATATAGAGACGCAAGTGCAGCAACGGTTGTACTAATCCTTCGTCGGAAAACTCAGTCTCTCTCTCTCTCACGCACAAGGATTAGAAAATAGGAGCGCTTTCTCCGAAAAATCGAGGCGGCGGCGCAAAAAACGCGGAAAGTCATCCCAGGAATGCTGTCTCTCTCTCCTTTCCCCGAGAGGTAAAAAACGATCTTCGAAATGAAGAGACGGATATATATATATAGGAGAGCGTGTAATTATTAGGGAGGCTATCCGTAGGCACGATCGGTTGCGTAACGCAGTCCAAAGCGATCTTTCGAATATATATAACCGCAGTATAGTGCGAGCTCGTTATATATATACGAGAGCGAGGGACTACATGCAAATAATGATGCGTGACCGGATGACCTTTGCCTGCATTACGAGGAAAAATCAGAGGGCGAAGAAGCTTCGAATACACCAGAGGAGAAGAAAAGAAGAACCTGCGGGACTAATCATTTCGGGAGATCGATTTTTAACGCAGGTCCCAGAGGGGCGTAGTTCGGGCAGGTATGTATCTCCTCTACATACCATAAGAAGCGGAACTTGACAGAGTGCCTCTCGCTTGTTTTTTTTTTTTTATCCTTTTTGGTTCTGAGCTCTCTCGCACCGGGGAGTGGAACTCCCTCTCGGAAGGTGCATCATTTGTCACCGGCTCGTCGTTAGCTCCAACTTTTGACCCACAGTCAGCTCGTCGTCCTTTTCCTTTTTCCTTTGTTGCAGTGCACACTATAGTACACAGCCAAGTTCTCCGATGCGAGAGGACGATTACGGCGAAGGCCCTCTTTTCATCATCTTCTTTTCCTGCGCTCGCTGCTTATGTACATACAGTAAAACGCTTGTTCTCAATCAGTTATGAGCTGGTCCGCCGCCGCGTGTGTGTTTATTACATATAATACTATTCACTTGTCTCTCAGCTGGCCTCCTTATTTTCTTCTTTCTGATATATGCTGGGCCCGCATGTCTACAACGCTTTATTTGCGCTGCCGGAAAATATAGAGCGCTTGCCTTCCGAGAAGTTTTCTTCAACCATAATATTATTTTATAGAGTCTGTGTCGTAATTGTCGCGAGAAGCAGAGATATATTATGCGTAAGCGTGCCTGCGTGCGACGAAAAATCCGATGACGGCTCGCGCGTCGACACATTATACGAGAGCTATATGTATACACACATGTATATACAGGCTTGGATTCCTTTCTTCTCGATTACTGGAAACGAAATAAGTGCACGCATGGCCGGCCCTCAGTCGTACGCACATCCTCCGCGCGACGAAATCCATCCTCCGTTGGGTATAAGGATGACTCTCGTGCGATCCAATGGAATTTACAAAGTATCCGGTGTCGGGAGGGGCTGTACGTATATGTGCATCAGAAGACTCAAGAGGAAAAGGGACCACCGATGCAGCGTGTGAGAGAGAGAGAGAGAGAGAGGGCCGTCGCCACCGCTTATATGTAGGGCTTCCCTCCGCTTGTACTCGGGGTTTTGTTTGCACCTGCACCTTCTTGCAGCAGCAGCGAGGGACCTGCTCTTTGAGGATCTTTCTCCGGGGGGATAAATAACACGCGCGGGGCTTTATTTTCCTTACACATATACGAGGGACGCGCGCGAGCGATGTTTCTTTTCTTTTGGAGAGACTTTTTTTTAGCAATCCTCGATCGCTCGCGCTTTGCTCTGCTTTTACGGGGAATCAGTGGCTTCGTTTTCAGGAAAGTCGCGGGCTTACCTTAATATATATATAGGCACACGTTGGGCCGGTGTGTGGGAACGCGATGGGATTTTCATGCTCCTCTGGCAGCACTTCCAGGAAGGGAGAGTCGTCTCTGTCGACAAGTGTTTGGCCAGTATATATACCCTTCTTTTTCTCTTTCTATATACAATATACTATTGTTCCTGCAGACCGTCAGAGAATTTAAATATTTCAAATGGCTGGCAAAAATTCTTTCTAGTATAGGGCGAGCTTTCACCCCCTAATACTCAAACGGATCGAAGCACCCTCATTGAATATAATCCGCGCTATCATAAGCTCTTATATTATATTCTGGCGATGCGATACCAGGCATGCATATCACACACAAAGCAGCAGCGGCAGCAGGACTGGGCCATTTAAATCATGACAACGCGAGCGAATACTATAGGGTATATATACACGAGGGGAGGGACTTGTAGTAGTAACAATAATACGAGATCACGAGCAGCCGACTTTCGTCTCTCTCCCGTTTAATCGCTTTTCGTATATAGGTATATATACGATGGAAGCTGGTGTGGTATAGGCGCGTGCTGCCGCACGTTCCGGCGAGAGCCGGGAAATGTATCCGAAAAAGCAGCCGGGGCTCATTGTGCATGCACATATATATATACACAAGTAGAGACGGGACCAGGCGTGTGAAAGTCCCCCTTTCTTCTTCTTCCGATCCGCTGCTGCGGGAGGGTGACAGCAGCAGCAGCAGCAGCAGCACGAGTGCACGTGCCTCGCGTGTTGGTCGTTGCGCCAGAGGATCGTTGGATAATTACTTCGATTTCTCACATATGGGGTGCTGGAGACGAGGAAGATGTGTCTGGTATACTGGGCTACTAACAAGGCGGAGCAGCACAGCCTTTCTCCGTCTCGTTTTTGCCGGTGGAGCTCCCCCTATACTGATGAACGTGATGCGCGCGAAGCGAGGACGCGTTCTGTCGTTCAAGTCGTGTGTGACTGCATCGTGTATATATATATAGGATGTGATGCTCTGTATTTTATGTGCTGCGACTTCCTCTCTACGGGTGTCGAGAGATGCACTTGCACGAGTCACTGAACGAGAGCGAATTTTTCTGGGATCCTCTTTTGATGCTTTCATATTTTCTTTTGTGGCTAAGCTGGTGTATTTTATTGTGCAAACGCGACTATTAAGGTGATACTCTCCACTGATTTTTTTCAATTTTATTTAATATGATTGTTATAATAGAAGGTATTTTTTAAAGAAAAGGTTGATTAAAGCTCACATCTTTCAAATATTTATACACAGGGAATTATTATCAGTCGGCTGATACTATATTAATTATTTTAATGTTCAGAAATGTCAACTTTAGTTTATTTTGGTTTCAAAGACATGTAAGAATCTTTCGAGATGAAGAAATGTGTTTTACACTACACAAATAATAATGCATTAGTGTAATATCGTGATTAACGCTTTCAAAATTTCTATCAAAGACTTTTTCAGGAGTACTAACTATTTACCGCAAATATTTTCCCTTCATGTTCAACATTTATCAACAAATTACACTTTGTTTTTGACGACGCAAAGGTCACTGGCTCTAATGTCCGAAATATCGATTTTTAAAAGGCTGCTAAACACAAACAAAATTGATACCAGCGATGCGAGCATTAAATCTTATCAGCAGATATACCTGCTTCGTATATATTTAAAATTCACACCAGCCCTCATTAAACCACTGATAAAGAAAAAAAATGACTCCATAAAATTTTTTTACTCCACGAACCGCATATGCTTGCAGGAAGTCTTACAAAACGTAGAGGCAGTCAAGCGTCGCATATTCTCTCTCTCTCCTGAAGGGCGTGATTTTTTCCCGATCGCCTTTGATACCCTGCCTGCCTTCTGCAGTCATCGTCCCCCCAAAAAAAGCATCGCCGACCAGCGCATCCATTTCGGATAACAGATTTCAGGCGCCCGATCGAAAATATTGCGTTACTTTCCATAAGAATGGAGCGGCTCCCCGCAGATGGTCGAAGCCGGCTAAATCGGGTTATTGTGACCTTATATATAGGGAGGGGGAGAGATGTCTGCGCGCGCGCGCCTCGTAATTCGCCGATAAATTGCGTTACGCCGCGTTAGTCTCGGGAAAAACGCGCGTGAAAACTGCACCCGCTGACCCTGTGTGTGCATTTATTATATGACTTGCAGTTGCCGAAGGGGCTTTAAACAGGGGGCTTGGATTTTTCGGGTGAATTTTTTCGAAGGGGGTGGCTTCAATTTTTTTTTCCAACAGAGAAAACTGCAGCATGTGGCCTGATGACGAGGGATAGGGTGACGCCGTATATATTATGCAGGGTTTAGGTCTTTTGTCGTTAATCGATTTTTCTAACCCTTGACTCGGGAGCTGAGCTCGATTAATTTGAAGCAACGATTTTACGCCTGTTTTCCAAATTGCAGGCACGCGACAAAGGCAAACAGCTCTCGATTTTGATTTCTCCTGACAGAAGCCGTGGCGCGAGTTCCAAAAGAGCATATCTCGCGACGTCGTTATAATTTCGCCGACTACATCTCTTATAATACACAGAAGCCTTTGAGGTCGGCACATCACAAAGAAATAACAGCCTGCTTCGACAGCAGTAAAAATATATACGTATACATCAGGGACACAACAAGCGATAGGTCGCGCTCTCGGGGATCGTATCTTCTTTATAAAAAAAAAAGCCATCTATACACTGCATCAGCATCAGCAGCAGCGGCTGTTGTTTTTGCGCGTAGGCACCGTTGTGCTTGCATAATGGCCCGTGTAATCAGAGGCGAGTGACTGTCTTGCGGAGAATTTTTCTCGCTCTACTATTCCCCCCGGCAGCAGCAGCGATGCACACAATGTCCGGGGGGGTAAGCATTGTTCGGGGGCGAGAACATGTAGTAGAAACGAGCGCAAAGTACAGAGGCAGGCAATACTTTAATGCTAGCTCGCGACAGATCTCATCACTTAGAGTGGCCGTCGCCGCAAAGCGAACCGCGCGACTGGCAAAAGATGCGCGCACAAAGAAGCAAAGGACTGTTGTTATGTGTGTGTGTGTTATGCAGACTATATAAAAAAAAAGATAAAAGAGAAGAGCAGCATCAGGCTTTTTGGATTTTCTCGGGTCATCTCCCTGTCGCCGGTGTATATTAAAAACGGAAGAAAAAAAGATACACACACACATACGAGGCACCGCAGAAAATTATAATGCGCCAAAGTGCACGGGCTCGAAAGAGAAGGTATACATACATCGAGGGCCGCCGCCGCCGCCGCCGCCCCGACCTTCTAAATCGACAATGAAGCTCCTCTGGCTCTACACACAAATATGTATATAAGACTGGCCTGGGCTCTCTTCGTCGCGCGGGGAAAAAGGCGAGAGCATATTCATAGGCGCCTCCGCATGAATAATAATCGTGAGAAATCTTGGCAGACGCCGAGAGGGAGCGAGAGATGCACTATATAATGCCATTATGCGCCTCCGCTGCTGATGCAGTATATAATACAAGCGGGGGGAGAAAAATCCGGAGAAAGAAGTAATATTCCTCTTCGAGCGAGAGATGCTGATTTTTGCGGCGTTGGTGAGAGAGAGAGAGAACAATTGCGGTTACGTGTTGGCGGCTGCGCGGAGAGCATCTGGTGCTATATAACTATAAGTAGGCACAGACGAGAGGTGTGGAAAATTGCTTATTGTTGCTGCTGCTGCCCGCCCGCTGTTCTGTATATAGGTAGTACACTGAAAAAGAAAAAACGTACACTTGCGCAACTCTTCTCCAATACATATTGAAATGATTTTTCGCCGCCGACAAGATTTATGACGAAGCACACGCGACGATAAAAAACCTCTTCGTTAGAGCATAACCGGAACAACGACGAGGGGTTACATATATACATTGGTGTCTCTTGCGCAACAAAGCCTGTATATAAACACTAATAACAACAACAAGCGCGCGCGCTTTGTATGCAGATTCCCGCGCGAAGAGTCTCTCTCTCGCGATGATTTTCGAAGAAGACTCTCAGCAGTCTCAGCCCTCCGGCGAATAACGCCGCTCACACACACCTGCAATGAGCAACGGTACAGGTACGCGGATGAAGCTATACACACACACAGCAACTGCATATCGCGGGGGGACACGATAGGTCACGGGAACTCTCCGCTCTCTAGACCCAGTGCGAGAAGAGAGTGGGAGCAGGAAGTCTGCAGAGACGAAGCTGCACAGGGCCTTTGCTCCGGCGACCTGGTGAACCGAGCCTCCTCCTCCAACGGTATATACCTATATACCGCGCGATGCTGCTGCTGCGGCACGGGGGCTCGTTATGTCGCCTATATAGTCGAGAAATTCTCGGGAACGAGGAAGAGCACACTGCGCGCGAGCCGTTATCCCCGCGCGGATTTGGCACACTTGCAGCAGCCGGTTACTGCTCGCTCTCCAGCCCCGTTCTATCGTATTATCGTATAGGTATCCACGACGAACGGAAGGGAATGAGGAAGCACCGCTGAGTGTGGGCCGAGCAACGGTTACGCGAGAGAAGGACTAAGTATATACGCGAGTACGAGAGAGAGAGATGCGCTTATTGTTTACGCGAATATCAACTGACCTTTTTTTCTTCTTCTACAAGTAGCTTCTCCTCTGGACGGCTATTAGACTTTGAAGTTGGAAGAGATTTGCACTTGATGCTCACCGAGGGCTGATGAAATGACACGTCTGATCAAGTAGACACTCGCGAGCGAAATGACGCGACCGCGAGAATGATTGGCGGATGTCCGTTTTTTAGGGGGCGCTGATGATGCTGCGTTTCCGGAACTGACGTTTTCTATGCGATTTCATCATCTTTCTCAGGTAATTCTTTACTTCTTATCAAAATTACTTGCTCTGCGTCGTTATAAAATAGTTGTCTCGCAAACAATGGATTATAAACGACAATAACATCGCGGGAGGTCGACTTGACAAAAATGCCGCCAAATTTAAAAGTCGGCCCAAGTGTATATATAACCGATGTATATACTTGCTTGCATTACTTTTTACTGCCGCGCGCGCACTAAACGGACTGCAGCTAGTAAAACTGGTATGCCATAACGAATTAATTGTTTTTACACAACTTTTGCGTAACCGGAAGTGTAACCTATATATACATGTAACACATATATACATATATGTGTCACCGTGGTTAAATAAAATTTTCAAAAATAAGCATCAAGGATCGTTTCGTCGTTTCGTAAACAGGAAAAGTACGTAAAAGTAACAAGATATATCTCTTATATTTTCAAAATATAACGTTTATTATTATCATCCGAGATCGAATTCACAGTTAACAACGACGTTGGCAACAAAGACAAATGCAATAAGCATTGTCGAATACTTCATTCAAAAGTACAATATCTCTCAAGCATATTAGACGAGAACGCTCGCGAAAAATACTTTCGAAAAATAAATTCTTGTCTCCCCGCTCCTCTCTCGGGCGCGCGCACGCTCGTAACAACAAAAAGCAATGCACAAAAGTGTATCTCGCTGTCTGCAGCTTATCAAGCGTACGCAAAAGCTTTCTAAACTCGTTTCTCCGTGCACACCTATACACAGACTACCACACACATCAGCTATACGCACAAAGGCGATCTCTTGCGCTGCACAAGCGGAAGCCTTAACTGTTTCACCTGTTCAATGACTATTCAATCGCGGCGGCCTTTACGCTTCCGTTTTCTCGCTGTGGGAGCACGCACACGATGCACCGGCACGCTATCGGTTCGCTTCTCTTTTCTCCCCCCTCTCCTTCTCTTCTATTTCTTCTTCTACTCTGCGCTTATCGAGATGCACGTGCCAGTCGTTGGAGCGATGCGATTGCGAAATATATCGCCCCGCGCGAGCGATCTTTCTCCCCGGCTGTTGCTGCAGTACTGTAGTACACGTCCGAAAGCCGCTTCAGGCGCGGGCCGATTATCTCGTCGATTATACAGTCGTCGATTCTCATCCGCAGTCGCAATGCACACATAAAGAAATCAAAGCGACGGTTTATATTATACCACGCGTTGCAGGTGAAAAATTCTTCTTTTATCGTTTGTAGAAATTCGAGTAACGGTTTTACGTTTGTATAGTAAATATATATAGAGTATAATATAGCATACGAGAAAATTGAAATAGAGTACATAGATCTGAGTATAACAAAATACGCGTCTAAAAATTGTAAAATCTTCTAAATTGAAAAAATAGTCGAGTTTCGTTCCTGTTGATTTCGTCATTGGATCTCAGACGTAGAACTCTGTCTTTGCAGAAATTTCCATCTGAGCAGCCTCGTTCGTCCACATGACCAGACACTGAAATAACAATTTCAAGTTTAAAAAGCCAGCAGTAGGTATACCGAGAAGTGAGAACGATTGAGTTTGTCGTTTACCCCTGCCAGATCCACATCGATGTCCTTAGCCTGCTTCTCGTGAGTTTTCGTTAGCTTTTCCTTCTCCCGTCCCTGCTTTATGGCGATGTTTTTCCGCTCGTCCATGAATTTCTTTATGTTGTTCGCCTTCTTCTCCTTAAGCCTTCTGTCCTTGTCGCCCTTTGTCTTCAAAGCTTTGTCATTCATTACTTCTTTGACCGTTTCGGCCGATACTTTCGCTTGATTGGCATTCATTTCCTTGATGTCCCTACAAAGTTAAAAATCTCAAAGTCTCTCAAGAGCGCTTTTTCTCAAATATTTACGCTCTAGATAATATTGAAAAGTGTATCAGAGAAAAAAAAATGCTTATCCGGCGGCATGACCAAACTTACTTGGCTAGCTTCGCCTCCAACAGCTTAATCTGGTTGGCTTGCACAGCCGGTATGCAGGCTTTAATCTCCTCTTTCGAAGCTTCCAGTTGAACTTTCTGAAGTTCCCACTCTTCCTTTCGCTGTTTCTCCATCATCTGCGTCCATTGAGTCGTTTGCTCGCTAATGAGTTTCTTAATGCTGGCATCGCCAATAAGCGCGCTCTTACTGCCGAGAAGGAAAATACAGTTTTTTTATTGCACGTCGAAAGAAGAGGAAAAAACGATCGACCGCGAGTTGCATCACCGCGAAGATCTCGCTCTGAACTTACTCTTTTCCTTTTGTCAGCTTCTCGATAGCGGTACAGTGATTCTTTTGCATCGTTTGCTGCTCCTTCAGATGCTTCTTCTTCATCGTGTCGAATTCTTTGTTCATCTTCTTTCCCAGTTTAAAGAACTTCTCTCTGCGGAGATTTTCATAGTTGCAAGGTGGCAATTTGAATTCCTCTGCAAATTCATTTTTTGTATTAGCTACTGATTTTTAGTTGGAATAAAATACTTTCTACGTGTAATATACTTTGAGCTCGAAAAAAAAAATTTACCGATATCCTTATAAGTACACGCGAAAATGTCAAAATACAAACGTTCCGTAAAATATAGTCCATTCTATTTAGGTAAAACACTACCCGCACGAGAATTATAAACGCTGTTAAACTTAATAACTCGCGCAAGACTAGCAATTTTCTTATTTTCTAAAGTATTCCATTACGGAGCTTATATTAAATTTCGCCGTACATATCCTCTCTCTACTCTCGCAAAGCCCGGCTGTGTGTAGAGCGCTGTGTGGCTTAATTAACAATACTCTCCAATAATGAGTACATAATGAGAGAAACAAAAAAACACAGCGCTTGCTCGCGCGTCTGCTAAAAGTATATAGATAGAGGTGTATACAACGGAGGAGGCAAACCTCTCTTTTTTCTCTCCTCTTCCTCCTTCTTCTTTTTTTCCTCAGTCTTCGCGTCGGTCTGCTCGATACCGAGCCCCTTCATGGCCTCATCTCGTTTTTCTGCTCCCTTAGTGAATGCTCCCGGATCCGACAGCATCGCCATGAAATCTGAAAGCACGAACACCTTGATATGTCAGCGATCTCTCTCTTTCTCTCTTGTTCGCTCGCTTGGCGCTCCACGATGAATAAAGACTATATTTATACATTCCGCGAATTAATTTCAAAGGCCGAAAAATTTCATATCCGATCGTTTGCGCGTATGTTTGTTTACATGTGCTGAGTACGCAAGAATCCACTTATTATAAAGTAAATTTGATGGTTTGTCGTAAGCTTGTTATCCAAGTGATTTACGAGAGAATCTAAAACTGTAAAAGTAATAAATCATCGTCATCGTACCTCCAAAGCCATCAGGTACGTAAATCGACAGTTCGATGTTACAGAACAACATCGGTAGAGCCATGGGGAAGTTGGCTTCAGTTTTTAGGGAGATATGCCTGTAGCCCGCCTGCAAACCGTCAAGAGGCAGAATTCTCTGTCCGAGTAGTTTTCCGCTTTCTTCGTATACACCTGCAGGCAAAACATGTAAACCAGTTTAAAGCAGGCATTTCCTTTTTGGAAGTTACATGATTACGTAGACAGCAAGTGTGAAGTTTATGATTATTTACAAACACTGCATCAAACTAGTTTGAGAATAGTTACATGATTACTATTTACGTTGTGTAAATTTAAGGTTGCGCAACTGTACTACTTTAAAGGGTGATTCAAGATGTCGTTTGATTTTTAAAAGATCAGTCTAATTACCGATTCTCAATACAGCCAAATCCGGCAGTACGACTTTTCGGAATACGAATGGTTCCTCGTTGTAGACTGGATTCAGACCATTGGCTGGGATCATGCGAGTTCTGAACTCTTTTTTGATGGTGTCGGCGGGCAAACCGTACATGTCTACTTCGACATATGTTCCCACCTTCTTATCAGACAAGAATTGACCGGCAATCACCTGCGACCATCAATTTGAAAATAAAAATCTATCTTATAAAAATTGAAATACTGAAACTAAAACAGTCGATACTTACCCTGACGGAGCAAGTCGCAGTGATAACACCGTCCACACCTTCAGAGAAAGGGTCGAAGCTTCGATCGGGCCTGCGCATGAAATCCGGCTTAAGCAGATATCCCGTTGTATTATTATACTCGAATTTACCCTGATTGAGCTGCATGGGCAAATCGGGAGTCTGAAAATTGAGAGCCACCATCTGACAGCCGGCGTTCCAGAACACCTAAATCCCGAACAGAGAATATCTCATTAGAACAATAATGCATCACATAAAAACGCTCGACTTTTCCGCGAGAGCTTGCTCGCGCTCGAAATCTATTCCCGGTTCTCGCTATAACTGCATTAATCGAGTTACTCGTCGTCGGGACGGGCTGTCCCAACGACCCCGAGGACGTCGAACTCCGATAATTAATAATAAAGACTGTAGCAAGCTGCACCGCGCGTCGCCTTATATATTCAACCTATATATAATGATAAAAGTACGTAAATTAATTCATATCGAGCGGCTGCATATTCCAGTGAGCCGTCACGTCGCAATATTTCGCCGCGGCTTGCATTATGAAAGCGCGCGGTGTGATGATGGAATAAAGTCTAGTTGAGCGTGTCACCTGGGGCATGTAATTGGAGGAATCCACTCGGGTACCCTTTGGATAAATTCTGCTCATCTGACGCTTGTTGTAATTGACGAATTCAACGCCTGACGTTTTTAGGTAATTCAGAGCCTTGGTCTCTTCAAACGATGACATATTGTGGTGGATATTCTTTTCTGCAGGAATATAACGAGTGTCGCATTAACGCGATGCTTTTATAGCTCTTTTTCTATTAAAATCGTACAACGAAGTTACAGCTTTCTAATTCGTGTAACGTGAATTCGAAATCAGTTACATCCTACGACGTTTGACACATGCTTCCAAAATACATTTACATATACTACGTGCTAATCAATGTAATAATCTTTACTCTCGGCGTGATCCCAGCTTTGGAACTTGACGGGCTGTGCGTAATTGATCATGGACGACAGGAGCGGATGGCAAGATGTCGCGCTACCAGTGTAAGCCGGTGCCGCTGCTGCATCACCTCCTGCAGCCGCAGGATCTCCAGGTGGTGCATCGGCTGGAGGAGGTGGTGGTGGTGCCTCTGTTGGCGGTGGGGCTGCGGCTGTCGCGTCCTCGACCACCTCGTCCTTGGCTTCGAATTTACCCGAGAGGAAAAGCTCAAGCTCGACCTTCTCCACCTCTGGCTTTAAACGCTTGTTCTTGATCAGAATCTTACGCTTCATGGCACACGGAGGTGGCAATGGATGGCCCTCTACGTAAAGCTGTAGATAACGCAGACATTTAAAACATTGCCCTAAAGTAGAATGAGTTTATTATTTCGCTTTCCCTGTGCCGTTTTCGTACCGGATAATCCGGAAGAGCTTCCTTGAGCAGAAGCTCGCCGAATATCTCGTCAAAGTACTTGGCCATTTTGTACTGGTTCGACATGCAGAGATGGTTTTCGATACTGAGGATCACGGGATACTCGGAGGTGACGAAGGCGCAGTCGCGGATGGCCATTAACGCGTCCTTGAACAGAATGTCCGTACACATGGCTTTGCCGTGAGTGATGATGATCTCGTCGTCCGGCGTCTTGCCGTCCCAGCAATCGAGCTCGACGCATCTGCGAATCGAAAAACATTTTTGAGAAATAAAAGAGGTTCTTTCGTACAGCTTCGAGTTTACCTGCAGCCGGCCAGAAGCGTTTGCCGGTACATCTCGACGCTGCTCTTGGCACCGATTTGTTTTCCGCTGAGGTAGGTGTTGTGACTTGAGTTTATGTAGTAGTGAGACAAGGGCTGGTCCATCTCCATCCACTCGTCGAGCTTCTCAAGGAAGACCGGCGCGTTTTCGTCCGACATGAGGTATCTGATGAATCCGTCCTTTGAAAATTTTTCTGCAAAGGATCAATAGCTACCTCTGTTACAAATGCGTACACATTCGACCAGTGATAAGTAACTGCTAGTATAGTCGCGATTTTTCTTTTCGTACTTGCGTTCTTATTTGCGTCGTCGCGTTCGTAATCGTTGATGATCTCCGTGCATCTTTTGTCGGTGTACAGGGGGTACAAGATCTCGTTGAGCCTGGGATCTCTCTGCTTCTCGTTCATGAACTGGACCAGCTGCTCCAGCGTTATATGATCGGCCCTGCCTTTGGTTCTGAAAAATTCACACACGTTTACATCGTCCGTAGAGTTTCGCATTCGACGTATACCAAACGTACATGGATCCAAAGAGCTCCTCGATGTCGTTTCGCGGACAGATCTTGTGATACAGGCCGTAAAACTTTTCGAAGGTGAAGGCTTCGGGCTCGATCTTGTCATTCTAAAATTATACAATGAGTAAGGAAAACGTTGAAAAATGCACTGCAACAACGCAGGATTTATAGTTTACTTTTCCGTCAGGTAATCCCAGCTCCTTGAGGCCCTGGAAGACGAGCTTCTCCGTTTTTCCAGAAGCGAAGGTCTTGGTGATGACTTTGACGGGAACCTTGCCCTTCGGATCGACTTGAAAGCTCAGTTTCATCCAACTGCGAAAAGCGAATCGTTCGCGTGTATAACATAAACGACAATGAAGCAATTAAACAATACGCAACTTACTGCTTCATCAGCTGAGTCGTGGGACATACGTTGCTCGCCTTGGTGTTGTGTGTGATGTAACGCAGCCCAGCTTGCCAGTCCTGAAAATTTTTAAAAAAATTAGCTCATCCCTTGTGTAGATTGAACTCATGGTTGAAGTAGTGAGTAACGCACCTTCGCAGTTTTGGCATCCGGACAGATGAGATGTTGATAGAAGATGTTGGTGTAGTCGATACCGGAGCAGACCGTGATGCTCTTCTCGTCGATTTGCTCGGCCGTTCCATGCTTGCTCATTTTATTCATCAGCTTGGGATCCTGCGCAATAAAAAGAAAAAAAATTAAAACATCTCCGATACTGAAAATGAGAGCTAATATTAAATTATAAGTGTCGTACCGTCGGCACACCGCCGTAACGGATATCGCTGACTTGTGCAAGCTCGATGACGTCCCCATCCTGAGAAAAGCCATCAGTCGATCATACGATCCCATCGAAATAACGAAGAATATATAACTACATACCTTGCCATCGCTCTTCCAGTACAAAAAGAAGCCATACTTATCAACCTTAAAGAGGCAGTTAGCTTCAAACTCAGTGTTCTCCTTAGTCTCAACCCATCGATCGAAGGTGGTGCCGTTGAGCAGCAGCGCGGGCACCTCGCGCTGCCAGTTAAACTCGAACTTTTTCGTCATCCTCGACGACCAAGTTCAGCAGCAGCAGCAGCAGCTATTCTGCCGCTACTTACTCCGTTTTCGGAGGCATCAATTCGTAGACTGAGTCTGCCTAGCCAGACGGCAGCAGGTTGCGGCTGGTCTCTAGGTCGCCACTGCGAGGTAATTCGATTGGTGAAATCCAATTTTGCTGGATTTGAGCTGCAGCTCGTGCCGGGACACATGATGCGGCTCTCTTGCTTATTCGCGTGGAGCTACACGTGATGTATACGAACTATATATGCTTTCTTCTTATATGTTCGTTGTATATATTGGTCGTAGATGTATTATGTGTTGTTGTTGTGATGAAACCTTGGCGAGGCTTTGCAGGGTCAAGGTTCGAGGAAGAATATAACAATAGGTTGAGCGAGGGATGTGCGAGGGACGTTATAATATGTCGAATGATGGACATAGTTTCTCAACTTTTTTGTCTGAAATCACCGTTCCAATTTCCTGCTTTTCCAATATTAAATTGAAACTTATATTATATAATTCGTCAAGGAACCTCAGAAGGGATAGAGGAGACTTCTTATATGCTGAATTTTTTCTATTTACTTAAAAATTTTTTTTTTAATTTTTGTTTTTTTTTAATGATTTAGTGAATAGCAGTTCTATTATACTTAGTTGTTTGATCGTATACATCTTATTGAGCAAGTATGGCTTCTAGCGTTATATACAATACTTCGTTATCTAACGTTATCTACGCCGAATATAATATTTTAGAATTACTGCGCTTTAAAAGCTTTAGTGTGCTCACAAACAAATTAGACATTTCCTTATTTATGGCAATAAGCGCAAATGAGCATTTTTAATACGGAAAACATGAAATCCGTTCAAAAATAAAAAAAAATGTTTTTAATTTCTCATAAGAGAATTAACTGGCTTGCAAAAACGTGTGCCGCTCTTTCGTATTATAGTGCAATACCCCGTTTTTCCCATATATTTAAAAGATTTTTTATATTTAAAAATAAACGTTAACGTGTTTCGGTAGGTGTGCTCCGTAAATATAAATTTTTATATTACAGAGGACTTTTTAAAGAACAAATCCACGTACAAAATTTATATTTTTGTTGAGTCAAAATCAATAAATATTTACATCCAATAATAACCCAATATAATTCGGTGTAAACATGTATGACATGTATCGTCGCTTCCTACGCAGACTAGCACAACTCAGTTTTTTTTACCATTTTCTTTAAAAAAAAGGAGCAAAAAATTTACACCTTTTTTTTATACCAATATTAGTTTCATAATTGCAGGTATTCTTATTTCAAATTGGCGACACGAGATTTCGCGAATTTCATAACAAAAGAACTTGGTTGTAAGTCACCTATACCTGTTCCATACGTTTACTAGCCAAAAAATGCGATCAAACGCAGTTCGCCATGTTTCGAAAATACCCGCTGAATATGCAAATCTCCTTATATATGAAAAAACATACCGCACCATCCAATCTTCTCCAACCTTTACAACCTGTCTCGCGATTTCTAACCTCTTGTCCGCCATCTCTAAGCTCACTGGTCTCTCAGCGCCAACTGTCCAATTCTTCACGTTTTTCCTTTCTCCCATTGGGTTTTCTCCTCACATTCTCACATATATACATACGCGAGTATATAATACCGCAATAAGCAGACTCGCGCTAGATCATCAGGGAGCAGCACCATAGCAGCACAGTCCAAAAGCGATAACCATACGATATCCCGCCGGCCACCATCTTTGCATTCTCGCAAGTTCCCGAGTATAAGCCGGCACCACGCGGTCGACCCTCCGCTAGTCTACATCTCTAGATTACGAAAGCGACAGTCCCCAGCTCTTAGTCAGTCAAGATGAACGGAATCGCGAGGAGCGTGTTGAGGCTCCCGGGCCTAAGGAACCTCGTCGTAGCCCCGGCGACAGCAGCTCGTTTACCCGGCCAGCAGAGGCTCTTCAGCGGCGCGCTAAACAACGGCCGCCTCGTGTCCGGCGCCTCCGCCAGCATCGCCAAGAGCAGCCACAGGCATCCCTGCGCCTGTGTCTCCTGCAGGTTCGCGCACACCAAAGGTATAGCTGCTTTTCTAATCTGTCCTGATGTCGTGCAGCATCATCCGTGTGCTCTTTGCGATGGAACACGTGACTGCTTTGCGCAATTTTCATGATTGATTTCTTCTCTTTGCAGCCGAGAAGGAGTTGGTGGAGTTCCTCGCAGAGGAGATCGTCGCCGAGAAGAAGGCGCTGAAGCTCAAGACTATTCCCACCGAGCTCGAGGGCTTCAAGGTGTCGCTCAACGGAGCCGAAGTTACTCTTACCAAACAACAGGCTGATGAAACGTAAGGAGCGATGGCTGAAATCTTTATAGCTCTTCTATTGGTTTTTTATTCAAGCTTATGGTTGGCTCGACTTAACAAACTGTGCTTTCTTTCAGAATCACAATCTCTTTCAATGTCAACCACACGGTAGACACAGAATCAGAGCCAGAGATTGACCCCAGGGAAGACAAACCTGATATCGGAGAGATGAAGAGCAAACCCAACTTCGAGATCGACTTCAAGCGAGGGAACCAGCATCTTTCTTTCTCCTGCTCGTTCAACAGCGAACCAGGAGCATCTGGAGCTGACGACGCTTACAGTACGTATCATTCACTGCTCTGGTTTGGTTTTTATTCCAAAGTGTTGAGTACAGGATGATCTCTTAAATAATCGTTCTGATAATTTACCTTTGGTACAGCAATACATTTTTATATGACAAGTTTTTATTTTCCTCAGAATAAAAGCAAAACTATGGAAATGTTACATTGCCATTATGGAAAAGCTTACATAATCTTATTTTATTTCACACTGGTAATAAATTATAATTCGTTTTTTGTTTTACAGATGACGTATTTGGTATTGATGAAATCACCCTTTATGATGGGGAGCACACAGAGAATGTATATGCTGTCGGTGGTGAAGTTATTGACGGGGTGAGTGGATTGTAATCTACTATTTAATAGTTGATTGTTTCAATTATCATGATTATTAACCAACTATGTATCTTTGTTACAGTATTTGTATGACCTCCTCATGAACTATTTGGAAGAAAAAGGTATTTCAAATGAATTTGCAGAGAAACTCGTTGAATTAAGTACGAGCTATGAACACACAGCATACATTGGTCTGCTGGAAGGCCTCTCTAAGTTTACAGCAAAATAATTCCTTGTTTTTATATATTGCTTTGATACATAGAATGTAAAATCTGTACTCTTACTATTAGAATTTTAAGCGTTGTTAATAAAATTACATTACAAAACCCAACTTATGCACTTAAAGCTATAAAAAAAAAAGCAAAAAACATTCTCCAAATTCCTGATTTTTACACTTGATTAGCTTTGCTGAAGCAACAGCAGCTTTAAAACATTTTTTTTAACTTACAAAGAATTGACAGCATACGCAGAAATTATACATTCGCATATTATTAAACTTACATTAAATAATATAAATCACAAGTTAGTCACACTAACACAATTGATAAACTGTAGAGAAAGTAAAATTTGCCATCAATGAATTAAAAAAAATTGTTGCCCTTTTTTTAAAATAACAGCACCAATTATTTAAATTTTAGATTTAGGTTTCACAATCACAAGATCAATACAGACATAAAATGAATGAATACGTAAAACATTTTGTGTATGCATATGATAAAGTAGTAACTATACATGTAAATACAAATAAATAAGATTTAATTGACAGCTAAATTTTTAAGTCTTGATGTCACTGCTTTGCTAATTTGTTCACTATTTGGATCAGGTACTTTGGCATTTGATGTGTTTAATTGTACCAAACGAGAACAAGTCTTTTTATGGATAAACCAGTGTAGCCTTTGACATTCTCTATCACAATACTGGACCTGTTTACATTTACTGCATTTCTTTGTGGCTTTTTCTTCTCCACAAGTGACACAATCTTGTGTGTTATCACTGAAAGCACGCTGTCCATTAATAGCTGCTGAAATGACTGATATGGCACTGGGTGGATCTGAGCTAGCCAAAGTAGCAACCATCTGACGAAAAATAGCACTTTCTCTGTAATGAAACTCCCTTACTGTTTCTCTCAAAAACAATTCTTGAAATTCAAGTGTTCCATCACTTTTGCATTTCAAAAATTTCTTAGCAAGTAGTTCTATGACATCAGATTTCTTCTCTTCACTCTTTTCTTCAACTTTTTCATCAGCCCCCTTCTCCTTGTCAATTTTATCAGCTTTCATAGCTTCTTGTCGCTTTTGGCATTTGATAACTTCAGCCACGATACAACTCAGGTAATGATATTTAAAGGCCATTACTTCGTTGGTTTCTGCTCTGGTCATTTCTCTTTGTCGCATTGCCTCAAGAACTTTTTGAATCTAAAAGAGAAAAAAATATAATTTTTGTTTGTTAAAAAATATATAGCTAATAGTACTAAATTCACCAAGAAGTACCCACCATTGGCAAATTATCTAATAATCCTGGAAATTTCTGTAAATTCATAATCACGCGAACTGGATGGACATTGACCTGTGTAATAAATGAATGGAAGGAATCAGCTAAATGTGGTTGAAGCATTGGCTCTGCTTGCAGACCTTGTGGTTTTATGAAATAATCTATGTCTGCTTTGGGGATAAAATTGTTAATCGTTGCTACGCAATTGTGATTTCCAACAAAGGCTGCCATTTGGGCAGCAGTCCTGCCGACACTGTTGGTCGCACTCATTTTTGCACCATAAGACATCAAAAGCTGACACAGATCTGCATTACCACTCAGAGCAGCAAAGTGCAAGGCTGTGTATTCATGTTCGTGTTTACATTGGTTTGGATCAGCACCCTGTGTGAACAAAAATTAAAAACATAAAAATCCTGACATAAAACTTAATTAGTCATAAAAGAATTTTAAAAAACAAATAGAAATCTTACGCGATCAAGTAGCATCTGTACAATTTCCTTGTTACCCTTGTAACAGGCATGTTGCAATGGGCTCATTCCATTCTCGTCAATAAAGTCGATTTTGATTTTATGCGCAGCCAGCAGCGTCTTGAGTTCATCGGTTTTATTATTGCTGATCTTCTCGAAGATCTCCTTTTGGAGATCCGGCAACTTTTCCGCGTTTGACATCTTCGATGCGGGAAACCGCGCGTGTGTATATTCCGACCGCTCCTTATCTGTACTGTTATCGAGAAATTTCAGAACAAGATGATGAGGTTATGCCGTTGAGAGAGATAAGACTCCAAAATGATGAAAAGAATTGAGCCTACCTACCTCTTTTAGGACTAAGTATTTAGGTGTTTTCTCAGAGTATTGGCAGCTGGTCGTAAATTATCTAGAACAATGAAAACAGTAGTCTTGAGAAAAGAAGAATATTTACTGTAAACAACTTGCTATTGTTTTATCTACAGTGGAAGTGCGCTCTATTCCAGTAGGTATTCCTCCAATCATGTATATATGCGACTCGCGCGTAAAGGTGCGTTCTAATATATATAGCAATGCAACCTGCTCCGAAATCAAATTTGGAGAGAAAATATCTTTGGACTCAAAATATTGAAAAAATTCTTCAGTTCTAAACTTACAGTTAATAAGTAATAAGTAGCGTAAACCAGAATAATGGCTTAAAAAAACATAAAACTCGTAACGGTTTATGAGAACATACCCTTAGGGTATGTCCAGAAGACCAGAAGTCGATCTCCGCGCGAATCTCGCCAACTTGCGCTTGGCTTTGCGTCTGCAGCAGTCCATTCGAAAAATAAACACAAGGTACTACCCGATGCTTGCCGGGAGATCGACCTGACGAAATTGCGTGGGACATCCCGGGAGAACGACGCAAAAATGACTTCTCCACAGAGCAGCCCGGCCTCGCCGACAGAGGTAATAACGCTGGACACAAGCCTGGAGGAGAGCATCGACCAGAATGGCAGCATCGCCGAGCATAACCTCACCGAGACCATCATGGACACGACGGAGGTCGTCTTCGACGAGACCTTGGCTCCGGGTGCAGCGCCTCCTGGTTTCGTGGTGGTTGATGAAGAGCGCGAGCCACCTACGCCAATGCCCAAGAGGAAAAAGGAGGCTGAGCCAATTTTTAGGGTAGTATTTAGAGACCCTCCGTCCTTTCGGTGAGAATTGTTTTTGCTAGCTGGTTTTGTGCCTGTCAAAACTTGTTAACTTTCCACTAACGGCTAGAATGGTTTGCGGATTTTCAGGAGTTATCACAAAAAGGTTGAGGATTTTCTGAAAGAGCTTATATCTTCAAAGAGCAGTAAGAGAAAAGTTGCGTCTTCAATAGAAGACTGTGTGCTTCAGATATTTGACTCCAAAGATGAGAGCAGGGATTTGTCAGAACTTGATTCTTCGATAAGCATAATTGAAGAGAAAAATTCTAATGATTTACTGTTTACCATTGAGAATGAACCTCAAATGCAAGATGACCTTGACATTCCTATGTATGGAAAGGTATGGATCAAATTTTTTATATGTAAAGCTTCTTAACAGCCATGTGAGGCAAGTAACGTAATTCTTATTTTAGAAATTTACAGGTCTTGAGAAACATAAGGAAGATAATGAAGTCAAAAAAGATTTTGCTCCAAAAATGACTTGTTTCAATTGTATGGGCAATCACAGTCTACGTGATTGTGATCAACCACGTAATCATTCAAATATAAACAAGAATCGCAAAGAGTATGCTGCAAAGAGAGGGCCTACAAGTTCCAGATATCACTTAGAGGATGAACAAAAGTATGGCCACTTTGTCCCTGGTCAAATAAGTTCAAATTTGCGCAGAGCTCTGGGCTTGATGGAGGATGAGCTTCCAAGACATATTTACAGGTAAACATATATCTGTATGGAAATCGTGTCAAATATTTATCCTTTATAAATGTTTTAATAATATTTTAGGATGAGATCACTTGGTTATCCACCAGGTTGGTTAGAGGAAGCACGACAGCAACATTCAGGATTATCACTTTTTGATGATGCTGGTAAAGCGGAAGTGTACTCCGACGAAGAAGGTGAAATTGTATGTCCGGGTGATAAAGACAAATATGACATAAAAAAAATTATTGACTTTCCTGGATTCAATGTCCTAACTCCTGAAGGAGTGCATGATGTAAGAAACTTCATTTAAAATTTCAACCATGTTGAACTAAGAAATTTCATCAAACCTAATTTTATAGGAAGGTGTGGATTACTGGGGATCTTCTGTACAAATACAATGCAGTAAAAATGCTATGATAGCATATCTTAGTCACAAACAAGTTGACGATGGATACAAACGCAAAAAAATGCCCAATCCTGCTAATTCTGTAGTTAGGACAGCTGTTAATCCAGGAGAAATGGATATTGACGAAGTTGAAGGTAAGCTTGTCTTTGCAAAATTAGAATGCCTTAAAGTTAATAACACTCATTCTTTCAGAGACACCAGTCGAATGCTTACCTGTTAGAAACTTATTTATACCTCCACTACCAAAAGATGATGGGCCAGAATTACCACCACCTCCCCCAGGAATGGACGATTCTGAAAGCCCATCACAAGAGGACGTGTCCAACCACTCAGCCGTATGTTATCTTTTACTCAACAAAATAATTATAAACATAAGATTGTAAATAATTTGTTTCGGGTCATTTTCTAGGAGGAAAGCACAGCACCATCATCAAGGAATAATTCTCCGTCACTGGTTGATCTAGAAACCAAACACAAAGAATTGCTTGCTGAATTAGACGAATCCAGTTCTCAATCAAATCCAGATTCCGCTAAAATTGCAGTATCTAATCCAGCCTCGGTAGAGGCGAAAGTACCTGAATTAGAATCGACAAATCCTAAAGAATCAGATTTAAATAAAATTGATGTAAATAATTCTACACCAAAAAATGGTTCGAAAACGCAAACTGTTAAAATCGTCAAATCGATACACCTCGGCACGCCAATATTAAAAAGTGCCTCGCCTTTCCGAAGACTACCATCTTCCGAGAAGTTTTCGAAAGACATTTGTGACGTTATCAACTTCGAAAACTTACCAGACGCTACTGGAAAATATGATCAAATGTCAGAATTGTTACAAAAAGTTCGAAGCGCAGTAGCAGAGTTTCAAAAGGAATAGATCAGAAATGGAATTTAAAACTATCGAATGTTTGTGTGATATTGTATGACAAATTACATTTTTCTTTTGTATACCTATTTCGAGAAAAATGAATTAATGCTTATACGATTTTCTCAAATCAAAAATATAGAACTTTTTTCTTACAAAATAGGTTTTTATTTTTTACGAAAAAAGTTTTTGTATCAAAAGTTAGAAGTCAAAAATCAACTTAACTATTTCCAAAGGCTATGATTTCATAGGCCCTGAAAAAACTTTTCGTCATTCTACTGTAGATTAAAAAAAAACTTTTAAAACTTAAACCGGCGTATTTTTTTTAATGTATATATTTATAATATTATCTGTACAACATAGTAATAATTCACAACTTCTTTAATAACGTTGTAACATGCAGAATCATTTTCTGCAATACTTTTATTTTATTTTCATATAGGGTAATTTTTTAAAGTTACAACTACTTGTTATGATTGTCAAATAATATTAAATTGGAACGATCTTATTAAAAGATATAATTTTTAATTCTGCTGTAAAAAATTATAAATCATCTTGCACAACTTATACAGACAAAAAGCTAACAACTTTATTGATAATAGATGTATCATAAGCAATTTTCTTAGTCAAATTATAAAAGTAAGAAATCTTAATGAATACCGACAGAGTATATAGCCTTATCTTCTATAATCATGGTACACATTAAAAACAATATTTATAATTCAATGACTTGGAATGCAAAACGTGTCAATGATATTTTTCTTTTCTTTCGACCAAATTATATTCGTATTTTAGTTGGTTACTCCAAGTGTGAATGTCAGAATCAGTCTCAAAGAAGACTCCATTCTTGCCAACTTTGGTAGTATAATTTGTACAGTTTCGGCGTTGAATGTAATCAAATGCAAATTGGAGAAAATTTTTATAAAACAGTCTTTACCTTTTTAATAGTACCTGTTTTACAATTATTAACATTGCTGCCAAACCTCAATGAATTCAGCGTTTCATTATACGACTCTTCAAGAGGGGAGATATTTAAAAGCATAAGAGTTTTTGAATTGCCTCCTAGAGAAGGCATGAGCAAATGAGTTAGCTTTGAGTTTCGGTAAGGTATGTGGTCTTGCTTTTGAAGAAGCGCTAAAATGACGTGCCCTAAATTGGCTAGAGACTTATTGATATTCTTTGTCTCGGCGACCCTAGCCGCTTCCTCGTTCTTCAATCTCTCAGAGCCAGCCAAATCGACTAAATTCAAATTTCCTATAGAAACTTCTTGTTTAGTCTTATGAGTACCTATCAAGCGTATTCTTGCAACAGAGTGGGATCGCGATGATCTGTAAATACAAAATGTTGTTATTTAGTTTAATTTTTCATATTGTACAAATGCACGACATATACACTAATAATTTTACCGTTCGTTGGATTGTGTTGCTGCCATAGCTCGGTTTTCCTGGGCAATTAACAGGCATTGATTTAATTCTTCAGGACTGTTAATTTCTTGAACTAGAAGATTACTAACATAAAGATCGCTTCCTTTACTATCTGCCATCCTAATTTCGTGTGACTTTCGCGTATAATCAAGAAGATCAACTATTTGTTCATTGTAAATTTCAAGAAAGCTTGCTTCAATCTTGTACTCCCAGCCCAGTACCTTAAATTGCTTCATTTCATTGAATATATGCTTGACCTAGAAGAGAAAGATTACTAGGTGAACTCACATGCGCTATAATTACTTTGAGAAATTAATATTGCCACAGATCGCTCATACCGTCCTAGGAATCATGCCCTCATTATCAGTGCCAGGAAATCCTTCCATTGTATAGGTTTTACCTGAACCAGTTTGACCATATGCAAACACACAAACATTGTAGCCTTCAATGGCAGATTGCACAAGCATTGATAGTTCCTGGAAAACGTCTTCCTGAGATGTGTTTGGTGGAAATACTTTATCAAAGCTGAATTCCTGGCGTTGGGTTTTCAGTTTGTTACTAGATTCTGCTTCTAATTTTCCTACTTCAAGGGTGCATTCATCAAGATAATTGATGGTACAAGTACTGAAAGAATTAGTTAAAATAAAATAATCTATGATGATAATGCATCAAATATGTAAATAGAATTATGAGCAATAAACTTTGTATTTACATACTTTTTTCCTGCTTCTTTTGGAATCTTTGGTCTTACTCTACAAAATACTCTGATGTTTCCTTTAAGTTCCTGAATATAATTATGTAGAGCTCTTCTATCCTTATCTATAGATTGAACTATTTGTGTTAAATTGTCTATTTCCGTCTCCTTTTCCTCATTAGATTTCTTTTCCTGCTCTAACTGATCTTTTAATTCTGCAATTTCATCACCTTGCTTAGTTACTAACATTGATTTAATTTCCAGATCACCCTTATACTGATCTCGAGATGCAGCTGTTTTGTTATATAAATCTTTAGAGTCTTTTAATTCTTTAACTAATCTATCATTCTCTTCTTGCAGGGTATCTATTTTCATTTTTAAAGCTTCTCTTTCTTTTTTCAATTCATCAGCAGTTGTTTCCAACTTTTCAGCTTTCAATCTATGATTGCTCTCACTCTCTCTAAGACTAATAATTTCATCTTGTATATTGTTATACTCTGTAGTTATTTCTCTATGTTTCTGTTTTAATGCTGTCAACTCATTACTGGTATATTCCAATCGTCCTTTATAGTCCCATTTGTTTGGTTTAGGACCAGCTGGTTTGGCTGCTGTTGCTGATGTTGCAGCAGCTGCAGTCTTTGGTAAAACACCAGAAACTGTCGCAGGCCTAACAGGCCTAGCCACTGTTGCCTTCATTGTAGTTCTCAAATTTGCTCTTTTAGGTTCAATAGTATTATTGGCAAGACCTGGCCTCTTCTGTACTCCCCTGGCCATTGTTGCAGTATTTGTCCTTGATAATGTAGTCATGGTTTTGGCACGTGTTAATGGCGCTTTATTTTCATCTGCTGTCGATTTTGAGTTAATGGTCGTTGCACTCATAGTTTTTGTTAAATTCTGTGAAGGTTTATTAGCTGCACTAGCTGCTGCATCAGTTCCATTTGATGCGGTTGTTGTCTTCACTGAATTGATAGTTGTGCTACCAGTCACAGTTCTAGCAGGTACTTTGAATTGAAAATTCAGCTTTGGAAGACGAGATTCCATCTAAGAAACAAAATGTAAATAAGTTTTTATACCTTTCAATTTGCTTCAAACAACATTTGACTGATAATTACTCACCCTGCAATAAAACTGCAGCTGAGTCTTTTATTAATACTATGATCTGAAATCACATTTTTGTAAGTCAATAATAATCGATTTATTAATCAATCCTTAAAATTAATTCGACTCTCATCCTCTTCGTTAACTATATCGAGGATAAATAAGAAAAACAACTAGGAGGATAAAAAGTACTGCCGATACGAAAGTTTGTTTACATGTGTAAATACGTAACCCAAAAACTCGGCCAAATTTTTCTCAATCATCGAGTTTCGAACCCCATTACAACAAAATTGGCGTTAGGCAAAAAAACTGAAATAATGAATAATAAGCTTACGAACCTTGACAAAACAACTTTGTACACAGCTCCTCTCCTCTTCAACTACAACACAGAGATCACTCCTCGCACAATACGTCAAATCCCCCTTCACTTTCACAAATTATTCCCCGAACTAATTCTCAGTTATGATTCTGCCTTCTCATTTTCTGCCTTTTGTTATACTTCATCAGGTATATTTTGGCAAAATCGGAGGACACTTGCAGCTCCGAGTGCGCTTCCTAGACCGAGCGTGTGCCTCTCGTCTCGTCGGCAAAAACGACAGTTGACGCACGGCAGTCTGAAAGAAGCGTTAGGACTTTTGAATTCTCTTTCAAGTTTTGGCGTGTCTCGGCTGGCGGCCAATCATAGAGGCTTTTTCAATCACGTGGTACACGCTTATGAACTGGACGCCATTGCATATTTGAATAAACAATAGTAGCGCATATAACTAATATAAAGTAGTGTACATTAATACATTTTCCGAAGAACGAAATTCTCGGCTATTTGCTCCTTATGCGTTATTGTTCGTAACGAATTGCTGTAGTTGTAAAAATTATAATTACGAACGAGACGAGTAAGAGCTATTAGGGCGCGTCTTCAACGAAGGGCACATCGATTATTTACATGTAAATACGGATTCGTAGTAATATATAAAAATAAAAAAATAAACGTTTCATTTATCTATGCAGTTCCGCTCTGTATTTTAAATCGCATGTTTCAACATCATAGGTATTACTCACTATAAACATTTGATTTTACTTTTGCAATATTTTTTTATTGTCTTCACAGTGCGTAAATACCTAATATCCCTATATATACTTTTTTGGATAGATTCGGTGCTCCGTTATTAAAATTGGAGCACAATTAAAAAACGACGATTGACACGTGCGCGAAACGATTAACTGTGGCATTGTTTCATGTTATCTTTTATTTATGAAACAAAACGTCATTCAGTTTTTCAACTTCTGAACAAAAAGTTGCGGTTTATTGGCAATAATCTATCTCTGTCAGCTATATTAATATTAAAAAAAAGACAAGTGTGAACGCAACAATCCATTATCGTATCGTCGCTCACATGATGTATATCTACCCACACCTGCAAAATTAGTAGGTATACAGTACGCGTACGGATATTGTATACGGAACAATAGTGTGAGTATACAGGCAGAAGGAGAGTGCGCTGGAAGCCCATGCACAATATCCGCAACTGCCATTACAAGCATCAAAGTCAAAGGAAGTAAAGGAGCGCGCGCGACCGGTGCTGCTCTCCGAAAAATATAGCCAAACGACGAAAACGGAAAACCGCGAGTGAGCGGAGTGAGTGCGAGAGAGACGGAGATAGGAGTCACAGTCGGGTCGGTATATAGTGCGAGAAGGAACTACTGATGGCGAGTGCGTGCATGGAAAGAGAGATCCATCGGGTTCGCACCGCATCTCACCTGTATCAGTGCAGTACTACACTATCTATAAGAGAGATTCGGGAAAGTATCAACATCGACTAGACACTAGAATCATATAACGAGCAAGTGCCGAGATATATATCTCGCAGTGAAAGAGGTGGAGAAGAACAACAAACTAACAATATAAAGTGGACTCTCGCGATGTTGCCTGCTGATCGGCCGCTGGCCCGTGATACTACCTAATACCATCACTGCTGGTGCCTCTACATCGTCCTCCTCGGATCGTCTGAACCTCAGAATCTATTAACTAGCTCAAGTGTCTCAATGCGACTTTATCCCTCGTTTCGCCAGTATCGATATAATTCTTGTATGTATACATGCACGAAGTAGCACCCATCACACATCAGTGGGAGCCAGCCGAGTAAGAGAGGGACGATCATAGTGTAAGTTTCGCCTCAGTTTGGAAAATCTACCCTCCTACTTGCTTGTGGCCATAGGGCCTGAACACACATACTCCCGCGCGCGACTCTCTTTCCGTCCCTTCCCTCCTCACCTCCTGACCTGACCTGATCTTCTCCGCAAGTTGTTGCAATACTTATAAGTAGTCTCACGAATTGAATACCAGGTCGTGAGTGCGGGAGGTCCTCGTTGCGTTGCCGAGCGACCGATCACCTCGTGCGCGCAGTCTAGGCCCAGTGGCAGTATCTTATTCTCTTCCAGAGCCGTCGTCGCTTGGCTTCTTCGATGCCAAACAAGCGTCTCTACGTAAGTACACACGGTTCATGCGATGTTTATATCAGCATTATTGCCTCCGATAACTGCTGGTATGCAGGAGAGGGATTCGCGCACTCGTTGCCGTTGAGAGGTTATGCTGTCGTGGAATAAGATACTTTATATACGGGATAGCTCTCACGCGCTAGGTATTTCGTCATGGCTTACGATCAGCTGCCCATGGGTGCTTAGGATCCGCTTTTTTGACATCATGGCTGAGATTCGAATTATAGGATTGGCCTGTAAGTGAAGGATTTGAATTGGCGTGCAACGAGGTACCTACTTGCGATTCTTCTGATCAATAAACCATGGTTCGTGGGTATTTTGCAGATGATCATTGACTCGATCAGTCAAAGCTTGTCTCGGTTCACTTGGCTGCAAAACTTTTCTCAACTCATCAAGTCTCATGAAAGTGTATGCATAATAGCTATCTGTAGCTTATTTGGTTAGAGGATTGAAAAATTTGCATTCTTAAGATTGTATTGACTTTGTTTTTTGTGGAAATGCGTAACTGCATGCTGTTTCGATAGGTATTCTATTATTTTAAAAATGTATGATTACGGACTGAGCATAGGTATATACATGGTCTAGGAATCTGATGAAATGCAATCAATGGTTCTATTAAGCTATTTAGTAACTTAGAAATACAATGTAGACTTAAAACTATAGGACATTGTGTTTCAAATTAATTAATTGATAATGTTAGGTATCTATGTATGAGCATAAACGGAACATTAGGATATTGTTGCTGTTTACCAAAAATGTCTCTTTAGAAAATACATAATTAAATATGTACAAATATTGCTAAAATTATCTTTTATATATTGAGTAATTTGAATTTTTTGTTGGTAGATTGATATTGCAGATATCCAGAGCAGAAGGTGATGATTTAAATGGACTCCTGCATTTCAACATTTTCTGAGCAGCAACAATTTCCTACTGACTTAAACACAAGTGAGAAGTGGACTATTACTCGTGTGTGTATTAAATACTATGGCACAATACTATAATTTGGTGACCAATCCAAATGGTACATATAGTATTGAAGATGTGCAAATATGCTCCATTGATGGACAGAGAGTTCAGTTTGTAGTTGAGGATATTCATAATGGTGCAAATGTGCAAATATCCCAACCAATAGTGGCTTATGCTACTTCACCTGAGAGTGCTGAGCAAACAGTTTTTTCACAACCAACAATTAATGTAGGAGCTCAAGTTGCTAATGCTCAGTTGGAACAACGGTAACTTTATAAAGCATGATCAATTGTGGTCCATATCTTTTCTTTCTTCATTAAATAACAAAAGTAATTTAATATCATAAAATATGTGAAAAATGCTTTATATTGCAACATGACAACATTTATTTTATTTTATTAAAACTTTCCAGTAGATTTAGACTTAAAATATCAATTTGTTGTAACATTTTCTGAGAAACTGCAATTTATCATATCAATGCTGCTGATATAATTTTCATCTATTTTTTGTCCTTCTAATCAAAATTATATTTCACATATAGTTAGAAGAATATTTTGCTTTTTGTAAGAATACTTTATTAATATATCATATCCAATGCTTTCTTTGTTCCAGGCAAAGTGTGTACATAATTAAAACAAATGACCCACCAATTCAACAAACCATATACAATAAAATAGACTCTGAAAACTCAAGGTTCCAAGGTGATAATAGTCTTAAAGGTAAAAAAAAAAAACATTACTGATTATTTTTAAGCCTTTTCTCTACCTACTAACATTTAAATAATTACAAATACTATTTATATTATATAGTTAATCAAGGAAATTGGTTAAGCACAAGGGAAAATGATGAACAGTTTGAACTGGTAATTAAGAAAGAGCCTGTAAAAAGTTTTGTCCCGAATACTGTAAGGACCCAACAACAAATTACACCTGTTAGTAATGCTTGAATTTTTGTTCTTACATACAAAGTAAAATTAATGATTAAATGTCTCTAATTATTACAGTTATTACAGTTTCTAATTATGTTTGTTAATAGGCTCAGGTAGCAGCACCCAACGTTGTATTACAGACTGGACCTGACAAAAAAACAACACGGTTGGTTCCTATTACAAAACGAAATTCGTTAGGAGGTCCACCTGTTGGAATTTTGAGAACCACCTTACAAGGTGCAAACCCTCAAGCTGCCAAGCTTGGAAAGATGAAACGTAATTCAACTGCTGCAAGCAATTCGACTATATCTTTACCTGTACGTTCGAGGGCATCAACAGGTGGAATAAACGCGAATCAGTTTACAACACCCCCAAGAGCACCTCAGGCACGACCACCGATTCATGCGAATGTCATTCAGAGAAATTTAGTGCCACTGACGAAAAATGCACCACCTCAAAACACGGATATGGTACATTTGAGCGAACGAATAAAACAAGCCAATTTGAAACAGAGGCAGCAACACATTGAACAGCGTCAATTTCAAAAACAGCAGCCTGTAGTCGCTGCTAATCCCGCTCAACGATCTATTCAATCAGCACAAGGGCCTGTTCAAAAGCAGAGAGTCATGGGTCAATTATTGCAACGACAGCAAAATTCACAACAGCAACAGCAGCAGCAGTATCAGCGGCAGATGTTTCAACAACAGCAACAACAACAAGTGGCACAACAGAATCGGCAGATTCAAGCAACTGCAGTGAATGAAAGTGCAGAGCAGTTAATGGAAGTCGATTCGAGTGATAACATGGTGCAATTGGAGAGACTGAATTGTACTGTAAAATCGGAACCGGAAGAGAACTCCAGTGAGAGTGTTGCTTATTTACAGCAAGAAATAGACGATCCTCACACGACAATAGTACAACATCAAATTGATGGAAATGAAGCGAAAATGCTTGTTATTTTAGCGGATGGGCAGCAAAGGTTAATCACTTTTGAAGTCCCTAAAGAAGACTGTACCGTCCAGGATCTTCTCGAACAAGTAACGTCTAACGTAATTTTTGCTTATTTTATTTTTTTTCTCATCATTTTTTATTATTGCGAGCACTAATACTTTCCATTTCCTATCAAAAGAACCAAAAGTAACGAGTTCCGTTTTTTCTTTCTTTTTTAGGCAAATATATATTCAGCCCAAGATCCTCTTGTGTCTTTGGTATCGGATCCAACCCTTGGTATAAACTACATAGTGGATGTTACAGCCAGAGCAACAAGTCATGAAGAAGAACAGCATATTATTACTACTACAACTGCAGAAACAACAACTGTAGTTACTAATGTTATGGAGTCAAAATCACCGTAAGATCTTTATTATGATATAAATGAATCGCTCGTTCTTTCAGTAAAATGATTAACGATTGTATTGTATTTTTAAGGGGTAAAAGTAATAACAGCAGTCCACCAGCTATGACACAGTCAGTACCAGTTCCAAGGGTAAGTTTATTGATTGCTAGACTTGATTTACACCTAGAAAACTATTGTGTACATTTATTTATTTAATAACATTGAGGTTTTGATTTCTTTTGATTATAAATCATCATCTATATAAAAATCATTCATTAAACACAGTATTTATAAATAAATGTCACTATTACGATTTAAACTGAGATCAAACAAAATAAATCTTATTTTGCTTTGTGATCATTTCTCATAACTTATCCAACATGATAAATTTAGTTATATGAAGTAGTTTTTCTCTGGAATTTTGATAACGTCTTTCTCTAAAATTTCTACATGCTTACTTTCATACAAAAGTTAAAAGAGAAAAGTTTATTGAAAAAAATGTATCATTTCATGGAACGCATTAAAATCATATTTGCTCCGTCACGCCATTCTATCACACAAGATATTTTTGCACTATTATTAATTAAACTTTGTTTATAATTAGTTTCGGTACAACATAGTATGATATACTTAGTTTGAATAATATGTAGCAGTTCGTTAATATAGTTATATAACACTTGAAACGCAATTTTTTGCAACTTTTGTATGAAAATAGGTACCTAAATATGTTGAGGGGATGCTGGCTGTATGTCCATTTTGTGGGATGAGTGCGATAGATTTCAACAGCTGTCAAAGGTGTAAAAGAAAATTGCCAGAAGATGTTAAAGCTATACCTATTTGTTCTGGTGCACCAGTTAAAAAGGACAGTGCTGTGCCGCCAGAAGTAAGCGCTTTTTTGTCAATGTTTTTGGATTTTCTTATCATGTTGGAATTTCTTTCATGTAATATTTGTATCAGTTATGCAACTCATTAACCATTCAAATATTTTTAGACGTTTTATAAAAAAAGTGAATCCGGAGTGCAGAAACCTGAACGGGACGTAGTTTCGAAAAGGGGTAAAGGTAAAGCTCGAGTAACGCGACCGAAACAAGTAAAGGAACCAGAATGCTTAACCATATCTTCTGACGAGGAAGATGATAATAGAAAAAAGCGATTAGGAGTCAATAAAGATGGACTGAATCCATTAAGTGTAGCGCAGTGTGAGGAATCCGACAGGATTCTTGAAAAAGAACCAATAATTACGAATAATACATGCGTACCTCCAATTATTTCTCAAGGGATTGATAGTCAAAACCCAACGAGTACGTATTTAAAATGCATTAATTAATAACAGTTTAGTAACAATACGTGATTTGCCTAAAGAAATACTTTTTATTCAAATATTAGGTAGTATAAAAGAAGAAAATCTACCGGATGCTTTAACGAGTAATTTAACAACGTATTTGCCATGCCGAACTGTAAGAATAGGATCTTATAAATATGCTCCGACCGATCCCGTTCTCATATCGTCAGCAGGCTTGAAACTAGAAGTACCACTTTTGGAAGATGGTAAATATAATAAACAATTAGATAATTATATTGATAATTTCAATAAATAATTAATATTTTTCCTTTCCATTTTGCAGTTAATTCTTTTATTACCGTTGATATCGGGCCTAACGATCTGATCAAAGTTTTATTACATTTTTCTAAAGCAATGCCTGTTCTATTTTTCTACGTAACTCCACAGTCTGCATTAAGAATACGAGAGTTATTAGGAATGCAAGATCCGATAGGTCCATATTTTGATCCTGCTGGCAAAGGTATGTATTGTCGCTTCAGGAAACTAAGATGTGAACAAATTTTAACAAATTCGTTTCATAATTTTAGACCAGTCACATAAAAGAATAACACTCTTACCTGATAAAATCTTGGATGAACCTAAAGCTACATTAAAAGAAATATATAAACACAAATCTGAAGAATTAAATGCAAAAGAAGCTAATGATATTCTTGTACAAGCATCACCCAAAACAGTAAGTTTAACAATATATATGATTCTCGATTATTTTTGCGATTTTGATAATAATAAAATATTTTATTTGTTAGAAGAGTATACAACAATTTATCAGTGTACAAAATTCTGTGAAGAAACAAACTTCTACAACGTCTACTAACAGCACGAGTTCCAATGGCGCTATACAAACGTAATTATTTTTAATGATTCAGTTATTGAAAGTACTAAGAAAAATGAAATAGTATAAATGAATATTTATTATTTATTTTTTTTAGTATAACGGTATATCCACCTCCACCTGCCAAAGGTGGAATAGCCATTAACACTGAAGATTTTATTTGTCTGGGGGAAGATCAATTTTTAAATGACGTTATTATAGACTTTTACTTAAAATATTTAACGCTGGAAATACTTTCGAAAACTGACCACAACAGGACTCATGTATTTAGTTCATATTTTTATAAACGACTGACAAGTCCACATACACAAGCGGTAGAAAATACCGAAAATCTATCACCAGCTGCGAAACGTCACGCAAGAGTTCAAAAGTGGACTAAAAATGTTAATATTTTTGAAAAAGATTTTATTGTTATTCCTATCAATGAACAGTAAGTTATCGTTTCTACAAAAAGTATTATTCTTGCAATCATATTTCCAAATAACAAAATCATTTCGATTTTCAGTGCACATTGGTTCTTAGCTATTATATGTTATCCTGGTTTGGTTGGCACAGTCGCGCTAAAAACTGAAAAAAAATCTACTGATGAAAAAGTAGCAGACAAAAAGAAAAAAGATGTGAAAGCTAAAAATGTCAGAATGATCGGCGAAACAACTATCACACCAGTAACACCAGTAAATACTATACTGATAGATACGAATGATGACGGTTCAGAAAGAGACGAGGCAGAAGGTGACGACGATGAAATGGAAACTGATAGCGACGAAGAGGTGAGTTTATACTCTTGCTGATTTAACACTCCTACGTCAATTTTCACATTAATTTATTCATGATATATTTTATCTTAGGATGAATCTGAGTCCAAAGCAAATGTCGAGCAAGTCGAGAAGACTACCTGCCAGACACCACCGATCAAAGAAGTCAATAAAGTGTATGTATTACTTATTTCATAATAGTGTATTTTTATTTAGCAAAGGTGATAAATATTAAATTCTTTAATAATTGTTCTTATTAGTCCTTGCATATTGATATTTGATTCACTGGCTGGAGCTAGTAGATGTCGAGTTGTGGCGACGCTAAGGGACTATTTAAGTTGCGAATACCTAGCAAAAATGGGCTCAGAAAAGGTTTTCTCAAAGGACACTATAAAAGGAGCCTGTCCTAGAGTTCCGCAACAGTCCAATTTCACTGACTGTGGATTGTATGTATTACAGTATGTTGAAAGTTTCTTCAAGGTAAGAGTCACTAGTATTTCAATTACTTTTGTACTAAACAATGTTATGTATAGCTAATTTTATTTTTAGACTCCTATCACGGACTACACATTACCAATTAAAACCCTCAAAACGTGGTTCGAAGAAATAATTGTTACACGTAAAAGAGAAGAGTTAGCAAAGTTATTGACAAAAATGGTAAACGAGACCAAAGGAGATAAGACGATTAATCTGCCGAAATTAATATTTCCAACGCAAGATGGACAGTTAAAGCAGAAACCTGAACCGGAGGTAGATCCGAAAACATCAAAAGCCGAAACCGAAAACAAGAAAAAAGCTGTAGAAGCAGCGGAAAACAAATCAACCGTTGGTTCTTCTACGACGCAAAGTCCTGAGACAAGTAGTGACACGAGTAAAAGTGTAGTCTCTCAACCTACCATTCCTCAACCATCAAATCAAACCTCATGCACAACGGACGGTAACTTACTTGAGCAGAAAGAAACAGCCGCGGTGACGACAACGACAACCACAAAGTAAGTTATTGATCATTCAATATTAATGATATTCCCATCAAATTAATGCAAATGCTCTTAACACAATTTTCAATTTTAGATCATCTGTCGATACTATGGCATTCTTAAAAAACAAAAGAATACCAAGGTTACAGAAATCCTCTGACAATCCCGAGGATAAGCAGGTTGCCAAAAAACATAAAGGAGAATCCTTTGATTCCTGTAAATAAGTGTTATCTTTTTTTTTTTTTATAATGATGAATGAAAAATACTAATTAAGGTTAGTCACTATTCGTAAAAAAAAAAAATTTCTTTACGTATGAAGTACACTATGTAGTTCTTATATTATAAGGTTAATAAAGTAAGATGGATGATGTCTACAAAAAATGGACTTGGTCAATGCATACTTCTTGAGCTTGTATTATTGTATTACCATATTTGTCTGACTTTATTCTTCAAGTTGAATATTATTTGTTATTTGTATATCAAACGTCAATTTTAAGATTGGGAAAAATGTATAAATGATTTTTCAAATGTATCAATCGTTTCATTAATTTATATTTTACTTCATTTTTGTATGTACAAACATAAATATTTTGAAAAACAAATTCATTTCGTAATATCAATGATTTTCACTAGAAACATGATTTCACATACAAAATGCAGATCTTATTGATATTTTAATACTTCCTTAGCTTGCAATCAGAATCGCTTTAAAACGGCCGAATTCTTTCCTTAATTTATAATCGTCCCCCTACTTACATTCACATTTCACTATACAAATAGAATGTTGTACAAACAGTAGATAATAAAGCTTTAAGGTGTAATGGCTGCAATTTTTTTTTATATTTCATTGCAACATTGGTTGCCTTCTACCATAATCCACACATTTTCGAGAGATTTCACTAAAATAAAATATTTTGGCCCCTGTCTTTTACAATAGTGCACTTGAAAGTATTTCAAATACAAAATTTTAAAAATAACTATAATGTAGCGGTGTTAGATGGATTTTCTTAAAATTATATTTTTTATAAGGGTTTTAAAAATGTTATAGCTTGACAGATCCAGCCACAAGCTATCTCCTTTATGAATTTTTAATTAACGGCAGGGGGAGGCAGGGGTGGCTCACCATCGGAACCCTGTAACAAATAATTTATAAAATCATTATTTATTAAAAATTTAGACTGAAATCTTTTAGAAAATATTTAATTTCTTGCACTCACGGGATCACTATCCCTAGTCTTCGAGCCGTTTTCAGACTGTCGAAGTGAATTAGGTCTAAGAGCGAACAGCAACATGCCAACGATTGCAAACAAGAACATCATCATTCGGAAGTCGTTTATCTCATTCGGAGCATTTCCGGGACCAGGCACTATTGATTTGTCATAAGTAATATACGTTAATAAACAGTGTTAGGTAAAGTTTTTACGATTGTATAATTATGGAATTATAAAGATACGTACGTCTGGATAGCGTAAGACACTCGTTATCTGTGCAGTAGGCTTGTGATTGTCGAAGCTGCAACAATAACATTACAATAATTAAATAAAAAAAATTAATAATAAATCGTCGGATTGGCACGTGTTTTTATTGATTTCACAGTCCGTTGCTGCGATTACAAACAAAAAACTACTTGTCAGCGAAAAATACTTCGAGCATTTAACGTGGTAAACATTGAGTAATAGGAAGTAAAGAAAAAATTACAAAATCATTACGAAATTGCAGCTCTGTCTCCAGTTGTCATTACACAACTGTAAACACTAAAAAAAAGTTATAAATTTTGGAAAAGTGATCGATTGTATACTTACAATGGATAAAAGTCGCCGCATTGCCAAATCATGGTTCCACATGCAGGCGCATGGGTCAAATTCCTCACCCCCGTCACCCATTGTTCTGCTTAGATTTCAACTATTTACCATAAAACAAGCTGAAAGAAGAAATGTGTACGTGTTTATCCTTAAAAATTCTCATTACTCTACGACAAAGTTCAATGCATAAATTAAATTGTCGCAGAAATTTTTAAAAATCGCCTCTTGAAAGTTCTAGCAAGTGTCACCGCGTCCGGAAATTCGAGCGTAAATTAAGTTTTATCTATATGTATTCACGTTCGGTGATAAGCGACCTTTAAAGCGGCGGATACTAAAATTGATAAGGTCAGCGCGCAAAAAGTCAGCTCTGTATAGGACAAATTCGTGTAGAAGAAACAATCTATGTATTGAGCAATTAAACTTTACGTAAAAAACAGTGTTCCAAAATGTCAAGGTTTTATTTAAAAAAAGACAGATAAGTGAATCGATGAACGGCCCAATCGAGAGCGCAACTTTGCGACGCTGTACTCGTATGCTCCACAGTAATTTTTTAAAGAAAATAATGTATAAAAAAACACGACTCAGCATAGCAATAAAAACATAATATCACGAATTTGTCGAAACATCAACGGTATTAAAAATACTCGTCCGTCAAACACTCACCAGCAACAAAAATGAAATTTTTTTTTAAACTGCACAAAATAACAACTCAGCTCATCATTATTTTTTTCTCTCCTACGGACATTAACAGATGGAATTTTTTACCCGCTCTAAAAACGTCTATAATTTAACAGTAAAACCATGGCTTAATTAAACAATCCCCGTTGAGTTCGACAAGAATGATACATATAGATATAAAGCCCGTTATACGGGGTACATCGACACTGCGGTGAATTTAATAATCCTATATATACATAAACTATATATCTCGTCGCGATGAACGCTCTCCGCTGCAGTTGGCTGCTGCTATACCGTAGCCAGATGTTACGCCTTGTACTCGGAAAATAAATTCAGCAATGGTTTGGACTCGACAAATTATAGAAGGAAATTGTCACTATCGAATTGGCGCGCAGAAAAAAAAGGGTACCCACAGCCGTCGCGGAAAATGGGTCGACCATTATTGTTGCGAGTAGCGACGCCTGGCCGTACAGCCGCTCTCTTTTCTCGGGAGGACATGTCGTGCGGATGGCCAAAGGAAAGGTACACTCGCGGGTATAGGTATATGCTGTTCATGTTTAGGGAAAAGTCGAAGACGCATAGTTGGCTGTTGTTAAACAATGAATACGTATGTATACTTACGAATAGCGGGTGGAAGTCGACTGGTTACGTGGTTTAATGTCAGTCGACTTAAATCTACTCATGATCCGCATACGTCAAAGCGACAACATTCTCACACGCGCGCGCGCACACCCACAGCGATGAACCTGTCCGCCGCAGCACTGATGCTCGGCTGCTTGGCTTGGCTGGCTCTCTCTGATGTGTCTGTGTATTGGAGCTTTGGAGCTGATGCTATACTGCGGGCGTTTCGCGATTGAGGCGCTTGACTGCTGCTGTCTCCTTGCGGTGGAAACCCCACCTACTTACTAGGTGATCTAGTCTGTTTGTTCTTTATCTGTCATTTCTGATTTTTGTCAGATTGGAAACAATTTTTTCATTCCACTTTGCACAGATTTAACGGTGAGATGTCGATTTTTATCAGTTTGAATTTCGACGTATGAAATTTCCGCTGAAATAACGAATTTTCATTTTTTTACGTACTCGTATCATGTACTTATCACCGTATCGGTAGTTGCAATTTCCACCACTAGAGTAGAGCTGGTGATGGTCTCTCCGCTGAGGCGCTGAGAGAGAGAAATGAAACCTGGAAAATATACGTGTCCGTCTTTCCCGGTCGCCGCGTAAGTAGGCGCTCGGCTTTTCTCGTCAATCTTCGTCGCAAAAAGAAACGCGCGCGCAGCGAACAATTCAAATACATACATTATTGTATGAATATTACGCGAATATATATAGGTTTATTGCTTTGTTAAATAATAATTATTGAGTTTTATGAAAAAATTGCACATACAAATTTTTAAATTGAATCCACAGTAAGTCCGAAAAAATCAGAGACGAAACTGATAGTTTTAAGAAGCCGAAACACTATCGCGATGAGTTTGAGAACTGTCGAGACAAATTGCGCGGGATTTCGTACTGCAGGTGTTCAGCTGTGTCGAAGACTTGGTTATAGTTTGTATCGCTAATAATTTTGGAGCTTAATCTACTATTTACGTTGTTTATAATTGAAGAAAAATGAGTAAACGACCGTACTCGTCTCCGGCAGTCAACAAAAAGACGAAATCGTGAGTATTTTTCAGTAGGCTGATCTTAGTTTTTTGTTATTAGCAGAACTACTGGGAATTTTTTGTAACCTTGTAATTAAATTAATAATAGATGAGTAAAAAAATCACGCGAATCAGTAACAAAGAGCGACTTTTCAATTTTATCTTAGAAACAACGATGAGGAACAACCATCCGCATTTGAGTCTGAGCTTGCTGCTATGGATGAATTTGAAGATGAATTTCTCAACGAAGGGACACAAATTTTTGGAGAAGTGAGCAGCAAAAAGAATAAGGTGTATTTGATGATTATTTAAAAGTATAAATTAATTTTCTGTTATTGTCCTATAGGGTCCGGAGCAAGAAAACACATCTTCGAAATGGAGCAGACCTGATCCACCTACTTTGGACCCAACCAAGGATTCTTTGTGTTTTCAACAGATTGATATTGACCATTACACAGGTAGAACCTGAGTGATTATGTAGATTGGTAAAGTCTTTCCATTAAATTAATAAAAATGTTCTCTACATTGCAGACAGGCCAATGCCAGGCATGCCTGGAAGTCGAATAGGACCAGTTCCTGTAATGAGGATGTATGGAGTTACAGAGCAGGGAAATTCAGTTTGTTGTCATGTACATGGCTTCAGTCCTTACTTCTTTGTATCTGCACATCCATCATTTAATGATTCACATTGTAAACCATTCAAGGTACAATATACAGGATAACAAAATTAAGATGTGCTTATAAATTACATGGTGTACTATTAATTATTTTTATTAAATTGTAGGAGGCTTTAAATGCTGCAGTAAAAAATGATATGAAGAATAACAATGACAACATTCAAGATTTTATTTTGGCAGTTGAGATAGTTGAACGCCAAACAGTTTATGGTTACACCGGAGAAAAAAAGTCTACATTTTTGAAAATAACAGTCGCCTTACCAAGATTAATTGCTCCTTGCAAAAGATTACTAGAAACTCAAGTTGTGTATGCTGCTCTTGATCATAAATATTCAGCTTATGAAAGTAATATTGATTTTGATATAAGGTATACAGTTTTGTACATATTATATGTTAATAGTTTTAATCACATTCGATACTAAATGTTCTTTTATAACGTACTGCAGATTCATGGCTGATACCCACATGGTAGGATGCTCATGGATAGAACTAAAGCCAGGAAAATGGAAATTAAGAGGGAAGCATGGTCATTATATGGCACAGACTACTAGATGTCAATTGGAATGTGATGTAGCTTGGGATCAGTTTGTTGCTCATGCTCCTGAGGGAGAATGGTCTAAAGTTGCACCATTCAGAATTCTTAGTTTTGATATAGAATGCGCTGGTCGTAAAGGTATGAGTTTTATAAAATTTAGAAAAGTGAAGGTATTTCTTTATCTTTTTGGTCACATTTTAATAAAATTTTAATTTAACACAGGTATTTTCCCGGAACCTGAGCACGATCCTGTTATTCAAATAGCTAATATGGTAATTTTGCAAGGAGAGAATGAACCATTTTTAAGAAATATCTTTACTTTGGACACTTGTGCACCAATAGTTGGATGTCAAGTATTGAGTTTTCCAAAAGAAAGTTCAATGTTAGAGGTATGCATGAGAAATTATTTATTTACTTGCCACTTTTCCGTTAATACAAGAATTTATACATTGTTTAATATCATTTTAAGAAATGGGCTGATTTTATACGTCAACTGGATCCCGACATATTCACCGGATACAACATCAATAATTTCGATTTCCCGTACTTGATCAATCGCGCGCAACACTTACACGTTAGAGACTTTAATTACTTAGGTCGGATAAAAAATATAAAATCTGTGATAAAAAATCAGGTGTTGCAGAGTAAACAAATGGGCAGAAGAGAAAATAAATTTGTCAATTTTGAAGGACGTGTGCCTTTTGATCTGTTACTAGTATTAGTTAGGGATTACAAATTGCGGTCTTACACTTTAAACGCTGTGAGTTACCATTTCCTTCAAGAACAAAAGGAAGATGTTCATCATAGCATCATCTCTGATTTGCAAAATGGAAACGCTCAAACAAGGCGGCGTCTCGCTGTATACTGCTTAAAAGATGCATATCTACCTCTTAGATTGTTAGACAAACTTATGTGTATTATTATTTATATGGAAATGGCAAGAGTCACAGGTGTATCTCTCTCTAGTTTACTTACAAGAGGTCAACAGATCAAAGTAGTGTCACAACTGTTACGAAAGGTAATGCAATGAATTACATTTGAAAAAACGCCATTTGTCAATAAGAACATTTTATATTATTTAATTTTTTGTTAGACGATTGAGCGGGGATATCTGATACCTGTTCATCATGGTCAAGGTTCTGATGAACAATACGAAGGAGCTACAGTTATCGAGCCGCTTCGTGGATACTATAACGATCCTATTGCCACATTGGATTTCAGTTCTCTATACCCCAGTATCATAATGGCCCACAACATCTGTTATACAACTCTCTTGAGTCCAACTGCCCAGAATCACTACAATCTTTCAAATGACGATATAACCAGAACTCCTGTAAACTCGAACTTTGTTAAAAGTAATGTCAGAAAAGGTATACTGCCGGAAATTTTGGAGCAATTGCTATCAGCTAGAAAAGCAGCGAAAGCGGACTTGAAAAAAGAAACGGATCCTTTGAAGCAAAAAGTACTCGATGGCCGTCAGTACGCTTTAAAAGTTTCAGCCAATTCCGTTTATGGTTTTACTGGAGCCCAGCAAGGAAAATTGCCTTGTCTTGAAATATCCGGGGTATGTATACCAAAATATATGCATACAATTTTTTAAAATTATATTCCATAACGAATTCTTATGATTCTAGAGTGTCACTGCTTATGGTCGTACTATGATTGAAAAAACAAAACAAGAAGTCGAAACGCATTACCGAAAAGAAAACGGCTATGATCACGACGCGATTGTAATTTACGGTGATACTGACTCCGTGATGGTTAAATTTGGAGTCAAAGAAATCGAAGAAGCCATGAAGCTTGGAAGAGAAGCTGCCGAATACGTAACATCGAAATTTATCAAACCTATCAAATTAGAGTTTGAAAAAGTATATTTCCCGTATCTTCTTATCAATAAGAAACGTTATGCTGGTTTGTACTTTACTAAGCCGGACAAGTACGACAAAATGGATTGCAAAGGTTTGGAGACGGTGAGGAGAGATAACTGTCCATTGGTTGCCAATATGATGAACACCTGCCTTCAAAAATTACTCATAGACAGGTATCTTCATTGCCTTTAATATAATATTTGCACTGTTTGTTAAATTTTTATTTAAACGGACGAAAATTATCTTAGGAACCCAGATGACGCGATGGACTACGCGAAACAAATAATCAGCGATCTTCTGTGCAACCGCATCGACATCTCTCAACTGGTTGTCACGAAAGAATTGACAAAAACCGATTACACAGCGAAGCAGGCTCACGTAGAGTTGGCCGCGAAAATGAAGAAGCGAGACGCTGGTACAGCTCCGAAACTAGGTGACCGCATCCCCTACGTGTTCATCAGCGGACCCAAGGGTGTCCCAGCTTACCAAAAAGCCGAGGATCCCATCTACGTCTTAGAGAACAATATACCCATAGACACGAACTACTATCTCGAAAATCAGTTGTCGAAACCGCTCGTTCGTATTTTCGAGCCTATACTCGGTGACAAGGCGGAATCTCTACTGTTGAAGGGAGAACACACGCGAACGAAGTCTGTAGCCACATCCAAAGTAGGTGCTCTCGTGGCTTTCACACGTAAAAAGGAAGCATGTCTGGGATGCAAAGCTGTCCTACCGGCCGATAGAGACGGGAAAGCACTCTGTCAGTATTGCGAGGAGAAGGAGGGCGAAATTCTACAAAATGAAATTTACAACGGACGGAAACTGGAGGAAAAGTTTTGCAGACTGTGGGCTGAGTGTCAGCGATGTCAGGGTAGTCTTCATCAAGAAGTCATTTGCACGAGGTATGTAATGAGTGAAAATTTAGTTTAAAAAATACAACAGAGCCCTTATACTCAAAGTTTAAATTATTTTTCAGTCGAGATTGCCCAATCTTTTACATGAGAAAGAAAGTGCAGATGGATTTGGATACACAAGCAAAGCGAATCGAGAAGTTTGGACTTCCTCAGTGGTGAAAGTGCCACTCAGAACAAGAGTACAAATAGGAATCTAAAATTTTCTACACTCAAATACGTAATGTTAGCGTTGCCTGAGGCAGCATTAAGTAATTGAGAATCGAGCTATTTTTTTATACTGAAATTCTATTTATCAATGAGGACATAATTGTAAATATTCATCTACACATATAAACCGAAAACTTTATTTAAATTTTAGCGAGTATAGGGTTATTTTATTAAATCACTAGACCCTCCCCTGTTTACGATTATCCAAATTTAATTCTGTAAACAGAATCCATGTGAAAAGCATGAAAGCATCAAAAATATTGCCAGCAATCCACTAAGTAACCAACGTCGTCCCCACCAGAGAAAAATGAAAAATTACTTTACCGGAGCTTCGTCAAGTGAATCAATAAATCTCGCGGTTGCTCTGATCTCTGAAAGTCCCTAGGCGCAAGTTTCGTCTGGTTCCGCAAGCGCGCGCTCTAGTCGGCCAAACCCGTTTCGTCGTCCGCAGAATTCGCAGTCCATTTTGAACATTCGCACCCGGCTCCTCGTGAACCGAATCAGGTGAGTCAAAATTGCCGTTGTCTATGTTAATAGTCCCTCTTCCGTTAACTCCTCGTCAGCCTCGTCAATCCCAACAATCTGCAGCACGTCCAAGCCCAAAATTTTCCCGAATTTAGCCTCTCTAACACCGTATTCCGTCCGACATTCGCACGTGCGGTTGGCAAAAACGAAGCCACGAAGAAGACGCTCGAGAAAATTGCAATCCATTCGCGTGTCCCTATTTCAGTGGCATCACCCGCGGCTGTCGAGTTGTCTCCGTCAAGATCGATCGACGGGAGGTGTGTCTCTAGATTAGGAGGACGAGAAATTCCTATCGACGAGCGCCGCGACTCCGATGACCTTGGCAAGGTCACTCTTATCAGCGCGAGCGTAAGTCCATGAACCGTGAATTCTCGACTCCGAAATGTCACACGCTCGCACACAGCACCGAATCTCTCAAGTATACTAGCATCACTATTATGCATATCCATCAGTTCGATTATTCGCGATTCGCGATTGTTAGCGGGAGTAGATGTATATTAACCTCGGCCGTGTACTGATTGTTGCGAGACTCATTGATTAGTTACATAAGAATATGTCAGGGCGCGCGTATAGGCATCGGAGAGCGATGCGCGGATTTTCGGGCCGCGACGAAAAAAGAACGGACCTTGACATTGTTCTTTGAGTCGGCGACGATTTATAATTCGGACACGACTGATATGTTCTCTCTGTGTGTTGCAGGACTTTGACGGTAACCTTCAAGCGGAGCATACACATCAGCATGCCGATCCAAAGTATCAAGGCTCGCCAGATCTACGACTCTCGTGGAAACCCGACTGTCGAGGTAGTTAATTTGTTTTGGTTTCGCGATCTGTGTGTACTCCTGTATGCACTATTGACGTTTTCTATTTCGAGACTCGTCTTTGTTGTACCATTGGCTATTTTTAAGTCAAGATTTTTCTACTGGTCAATTATAATTGCGTAGCGTGATTTATTCAGTTGAAACCGCTAGCTAGTAGTTACTTTGAATAGTTTTTGAATTAAAACATTTTTCTACATTCATGATGATGCAATTTTCTTAATCATATGTGATCATAGGTCGACCTTGTAACTGAGAATGGACTCTTCCGTGCTGCTGTCCCCTCAGGAGCTTCCACTGGAGTCCACGAGGCTCTGGAACTCAGAGACAACGACAAATCCCAGTACCATGGCAAGTCAGTCTTCAAGGCTGTTGACAACATCAACAAGATCATTGTCCCTGAACTGTTGAAGGTATGTTTGTAATTTCAAGTAAATATTCATGACTGAAAATTTCAAAATCAACCATCATAACTATGCATTTTTCATCAGGCTGGAATCGAGGTAACTCAACAAACAGACATTGACAATCTTTTGTTGAAACTCGATGGAACACCCAACAAGTCTAAGCTTGGAGCTAATGCCATTCTTGGTGTTTCTCTGGCTGTCTGCAAAGCTGGAGCTGCCAAGAAGGGAGTTCCCCTCTACAAGTAAGCAGATCATTTTAGAATGTTATGGAATATTCAAAATTTAAATCACACACATTACAATTTTTCATTCTGCTTTTAGGTACATTGCTGAATTGGCCGGAAACAACGACATCATCCTGCCAACCCCAGCTTTCAATGTCATCAACGGTGGCTCCCATGCTGGAAACAAGCTTGCCATGCAGGAGTTCATGATTCTCCCTACTGGCGCCAAGAACTTCACTGAGGCCATGAAAATTGGCAGTGAAGTTTACCACCACTTGAAGAATGGAATCAAGAAGAAGTTTGGTCTTGATGCCACCGCTGTTGGTGATGAGGGTGGTTTTGCTCCTAACATTTTGGAGAACAAGGAAGCTTTGAACCTCATTCTGGACGCCATCAAGGTATAAACTTGACCACGAAAAAACTTAGATTGTAAAGAATTACATGAAATTACTATACTAACGTTAATTTTTAGGTTGCCGGATATGAAGGCAAAGTCAAGATTGGTATGGATGTAGCGGCGTCCGAGTTCCACAAGAATGGCAAATACGATCTGGACTTCAAGAACGAGAAGTCCGACCCGGCCACATACTTGGAGCCCGCCGCTCTGCAGGACCTGTACTTGGGATGGGTCAAGGACTTCCCCATCGTCTCCATCGAGGATCCCTTCGACCAGGACGGTTGGGATTCGTGGGCGTCCATCACCGCTGCCACTCCCATCCAGATCGTTGGTGACGATCTTACCGTAACCAACCCCGAGAGGTAAACAATCTTACGTAGTATGATATACAGATAATATTTAATCTAATCTGTTCTTATCTCAATCATGTCAATAACTTTGCAGTATTTCGTCATAAAATTAAACGACTGATTAATCATTTTTCAGGATTAAGACCGCCATCGACAAGAAGGCTTGCAATTGCCTGCTGCTCAAGGTCAACCAGATCGGCAGTGTCACCGAATCCATCAATGCTCACAAGCTCGCCAAGAGCGCTGGCTGGGGCACGATGGTGTCACATCGTTCCGGTGAGACCGAGGACACGTTCATCGCCGATCTGGTCGTCGGTCTGTCCACTGGCCAGATCAAGACCGGTGCGCCTTGCCGTTCCGAGCGTTTGGCCAAGTACAACCAGATCCTCCGTATTGAGGAGGAGCTGGGAGCTGCCGCCAAGTACGCCGGCGAAAAGTTCCGAAACCCCCACGCTTAAGAATCTGGTCATGTGAGGGAAGAGAGAGACGAGGAAGGTTTATCGTCGCGTCGACCCCTCTTGTCTTATCGACGTTATTTATATTCTCACATTTTAGCTTTACGTGATATTATTTACATTTCGAAAATGTTTATAATTCGAAATTCTTAAAGAAGTCGGCGTGACTTGTAGAGAGTCTTGCGTTTAAAACATAAGAAATCATTTCAAAGCTTTATTACGCCAAAGCACGTCGCGCAAATCATTTATATAATAGATATTTTTCGCAACCATCATTTTTGTGACGTTAAAGTGTAACGTGTTTGTGAAAATTAACGCAAAGGAAGCGGGTCAAAAGTAATATTCCTAATAACATGAACAATAAATTGTTGGATTCCGAATGTAAGAAAACAAAATAGTTCGAATCACGGTATTTTGTGTAGCATCAATACAGATCGACTCTGTAAAACATTGTTCTCTCTGATGAAAAAAACAATAATGTAAATAAGTTGAAAATAAATTAACAAAAAAAAAAAGGAAAAGCACATCTCAAGTGTCACTTACTCTCCGAAGCGCTATCTCTTGCACGACGAAAGATTCAAATCTTTAGAGTGTAGAATTATCAGACAGTCTGAATATTTTTACATAATCATAAGCATAAGAAGCAATCGATGGGAGATAAGAATCTCCTTCCAGCGGATAAGCATCTCGAAAAAAAAAAATATCATGTATATACGAATGTTCCTTGGTGTAGAAGCGAGAGTTTTCGACCGATCGGGTTGACCCATATAGTTTTAAAGGCGCAGATTAGCTCTGAAAATCTCGAATAATCTAGCACGCATCTTTTCTTGTTGTTCTTCTTCGTCTTCTTCTTCTTGAGCGCATACACATACAGCGGCTAGCTCCTCGACGGCGATGGCTGGAATAGCCCAGTCTCACGCGAACTTAAACACGCACGCGAGTATATCGACTCGAGAGTTGGGGGGGTCTGAAGGCAAAGAGAGGGACTCGACCTAAGGTCAGTATACTCCGGCGTTAATATAGCCGAGATAGCCGCGGTACGCGAGGTCCTTCACGTTGCCGCCGGACGATATTCATTACCCGTACGACGGCGGCGTTTTCTTCTTTCGCAATTTGCATCCGTAGCAGATATATTTTTCTGCAGCTCGTCTAATTGTGCGATAAATTCTCTTGTACTGCTTCGATGTGCCTTTTATTTAGCGATTCAATGCGTTTTATTTGCAAGTTTGTTGAACTCGATTATGGCTTTGTCCTATTTGCGCTTGCAGTACATACATATATAAGGCGACAGATGCAATTTCAGATACTCTCCGTTTGACTCGCACGATTTGCGCGGCGAACAACTGGAAAGATTTAGAGATTGCGAAATGAGCTGCCGGCTTTTTTTCGTCGAAGAAAAATGTTGCGCAGCGAGTGTAAGCTGAAAGTTGCAACAACGGCGGAAGTAAAGAAAAAGAAAAAAAAATAGATATAGAAAATAGATACACACCGATATCAGTTGCAAAGAGGGAGAAAATGTATATAACATAGATGTATTCCCTTTCACGAGCGCTCAAACGAGTACGAAGAAAAGGCCAATAACGCAAATTATCCCTTGTATGCAAAAGGGCGCGCGCGCCTCGGAGGTGGGCAAAAAGGACGAGCTTATAAGGGAAGCGCCAACTCATTGAGCAGCGCGTGAATATTCATCGATCACTTTTTCCGACAAACGGCTGAAGCGTCGCCGAGTAAAAAGCTCAAAAGTCTGGCGCGCGATAAAGGAAAACAAGCGCAGTGGAGTCCTGTAATTACGCCCTCTGCACATAAAAATAAGAGCCGCAGTGGCCGATCGCGCAATTGTAACTACAGCAGGGGAGGGGAGTCATTAGAATAATACAGGTGTCCCCGTGCGGACATCAGACACATTCGTTGCGAAATATACGCGCTGCTCTGCTGCAGTAGTAAGACTAGCATGCGGTGGTCAGTGGTGCGCATACGCCGCTGCTGCCACGATGGGTTCAAAGAACGAGTATATGGTAGACGGGAATCACGGGGTGTAGATCCCGTGTGCCGGTGCCGCTGCTTGTTGGAGGAGTAGGAGCGAGACCGGCCAGTGTATAGAGTAGAGCCAGTAGAGCGACGCTTACCGAACCGCGAGCAACTCACCTGCTCTTTATACTCGACGCACCTCAGTTTATTTATTTTTTTTTTCAATCGTGTATAACTGTGCGGATATTTATTGCAATTTTCATTATATTATATATCATCACTATGGAATACTGAGTCGTTGGTTAATATATGGTGTGGTAGCAGCTCGCTGCTTTTTCTTATATTGCCGTACCATGAGTTGGGAGTTTGAAGGAGAGACGACACTTCCGGGTTTCAATTCCATTATCCGAGTGCAGTTTGGGCTCGTAATTTTGTAAAAAGATTTTTTCATACCAATCGAAACTATAATTCCAACGTTTGCTAAAACTCGAGTGGAAAACATGCTGATCGGCAGTCAGCCTCAAGCCTCAATCCTCCTCGTCGAATTGTAAGTAGCTTTCGCAAGCTCAGCGCTGCATCAGAGGTAAGTAGTTTTCGGACAACTCCTAAATTGTCTAAAATATATTACATTACATCCATATCGGCTTTGGTAGGAGAAGCCGCAACGATGCGTAAGTGAATAATTGAATGTCGCGTGATACGAGAGACCATCAAGAACTAGAGCTTTCGAAACTTGCAAGCTCCCTCTTAGCGCGGTGCAGTGATTGAGAGGTGCCGCGCGCTCCTTCGCGCCAACCGCACAAACTCGCCTAAAGCCCATGTTTGAGATTACATAGCAGAGGAGAAAGCAAAAGTTTATATAGAGAGTCTGAGAGAGAAGAAAGTGCGCTTCTATTCCGCTTCTTGACTGAAGTTTGTCGAGTCGTATGATTGCGCGCGAAATCGTTAAAAAAAAGTACTCGAATTTTTATTGCACAACAAAAAGCCATTACTATATTATAAAGTGTAAACCGCCTCCCGAATCGTTAACCTATTTTTCGAGCTTTACTCGTGTAAGAATTCGATACGATCTCTTGTGCTCTAGGAAAATAAAAGTGTAGAAGGGAATATGACGCACCCTTGCATAAATTAAATATAACAGGCGAGATCGTCACTTAGCCCACTTATAGGATTATTTGTGTCTAGAGGAGAGGAAGCCGGTTAATTTAGGAATACTTTTATATATAGGTTTGTGTATATAACGTATAAAGCTCGGCTGCTTGAATTTATCGCGACGTCGAAATCGCCGGCTCGTCGAATCAGACTTTTAGAAATTAACCTCGTTTTGGATTAATGTTTCGCGTGTTACCCTCGAAATAACATTTGTGTGATTGTACAGATACACTCTCGCAGTCGTTTGCAGGATCGAGAGTTAGTTGAAACGAACAGACACACACTCGGTTATTACGGCTAAACAGGAGCTTTAATTATTTCAAACGATAGCAATAACATAAAGTACGTATTCTATCACATAATGAGCGTCGAATTGTGGCGGCAAAGTGTTTGAGACGAGTAAACGAAAGGCCAAAGCGAAAAGTCAAACAGAATCAGGAAGTTTTCACTTATCCGCAGTCTCAGCAGGAAATACTTAATGACCGATCTAAACTTGGGCCGAAAGTTCGCAACTTCGTCAAAATCTCTCTCATTGTCAGAGCAGCCTCATTACGAAGCCGGCTGCATATAAATATATATATAGCTCGCGCTTTGTTATAACCGTCGCTGCGCGTGACACCTGCCTCTCTTTCTCTCTCTCTCGCGTTCCAGGTCACCGATTTATGGAAATGCAGCAGGCCATGACGCCTGCTGGAAAATCAGATTTCCCCCTGTGTACATACAACATGTGTGTGTCTATGCGGCTACATACAGGAGTAATCGCGTCTCTCGATTTTGCCGAGCAGCTGCTGAGTGTATATATGTATACCATTCGGGCGTGTGCGTGCAGTGCATATTCGCCGGTTTTACTTGCGGCACGAATCATTCTATCATCGGCGCTGACAACGTGTTTGCCCTGTAATATAGCGAGGGCTGCGACCATAAGGCTATATTTAGTATGTTGTTGCTGAAAATGGACTTTGTTTTTCTTTTTTTATGTTAGTGTTTTTAATCGACAGGGTAAGATTTATTTAGATTCTTGTAACAGCTCTAAATGCGGAGAAAAATAAATCTACCACGCGTCAACTAGCTTCTACGGTCCAGTTGCTTAAATCGAGGTCGTCCCTCGCTGAATATATATCCGTCAGTTATATATACTAAACTTTATTGTCTCTCGTTCCGCGCGTCCTTTATTATCCCACTATATTATGAAACGGTCCGCTGACACTCTGCGCGGGCTTTTATTATAAAAATCGCTAGATTTAATCGGAGAACTGACTGATAGTATGCGCGACAGTGCGTTAATTGAAAACTTTTCGCAATTTTCAGATCATGTCCCGGATCTGGGTTTCCGGAGCTTTGTACCTGGGTACGGAACAAACATTTGTTTTTTCTCTCCACTTTAATAGCATTACTAATTCGCTTTCTCTCTCTTTTTTTTCGTAATGCGCGCGTTTGTCACCTGCTACTACTACTACTACGCATTGTCTGTTTTTCTACACTATTACAGGCGTCGTGTTCGGTCTGGCGAACGGACAGATTTGCTCGGGGGATAAGATTCGAAAATGCATAGCCGTGGGCGAGCCCATGATGAAGGATCCGAATCAGATATTCCCCGACAATTTGAACGACATAAACAACGTGTGCAGGTAATAATTCATTCGATATAAGTAATACAATGTATGGAGCTATAGATATACAATAACGTTATTGTCGAAAATCAGAAAGTGGTCCAACTTTGTGGACTGCATACGAAGATACATAGACAAGTGCCTGTCGAAAGTCAGCAAGGACCAGTTTAATTCCGCGGTGGAGCCTCCAATCTCATCCGTGCACCACATGTGCTCGGATCCCGCGTATCAAGCAGGTATTATAAAAAATCATTAGTATATACAATGAAAATCGATTCTTATTTCGATTGCGAAATTGGGAATCCCACTTGTATAGCTATTCACTTTGACTGCGATCCCATTGTGGTGTCAATCAAAAGCCCAGCGTGTATTACTCTCTTACACAATACCGCGTCAATTGTTTTTGCTTTTAAACTTGCGTCTCTATTACAATAATTGGCGTCAAAAGTAAAAATCGCAACAAAAAAAATCGCGCAGTGAATAAGCAAGTAGGTATACCATCAGCGATCCCAATCGTTCGGCGTAGAAAGTTAAGCGCATGCATAACAGAGCAACATTACATCGTCAGTTTTGACGTGTTTGAAATAATTTGCAGAGTACCTGCAGTACGCCGGCTGCATGAAGTCGACGGTAATCGAGGCGGAACACTGCGGCAACCACTACTCGGTTCTCCTGAACGAGGTGTCGCAGGAGCCTTCGCGCAAGCCGAATCTCTGCTGGTAAGTATAAATTGACGATGTGTACTCACAATTAGAGTCGAGCGGCCAATTAAGAATGCACCGCTTTAATCGACATCGTTATATAAGATCCGTTTTTTCGCATTAATTAAAACGAAGAATGTCTGTTTGCAGCGCTTATCACAATCTCCGCTCGTGCGTGATAACAAAGACACGGCTGAGATGCGACGGTAATCGGCCGGACGGCATCGCAGCGAAATTCGCGCGCCAAGTGCTGGACAAGGCCCTGCATATCACACAAGATCAGTGTCTCAATTACACGTAAGTTTCACTTTGAGATTTGGATATCGCAAAAGTTTAATCATATGAAATTTTCAGTCATGACCCCGGCAAGTGCAGTTCGATGATGTCGAATAGCAACTCGGGCACGCTGTCGATTAGCCGGCTGGGCGAGGGTCGCAGTGTTACTCTTGATTCAAATCCGAGTCGAAACACTAACGCGCCGTCGCGCAAATCTCCAAGTCTCGATGTCTACCGGGGTAAGGCGAGCGATGTCTACGACACGGTCACCAACACTGTGCAGTCCACCTCGACGAGGCACGAGCGGCTGCCCAATTTATCTACGAGTCAGTCTATATCTAATATATATAAAATGCGTTGTTTGGTATTTAAATGAAAATTGAGATATTTCGCTCTATGTAACTTTTTGCATGCCAAAGACTTTACGTAACACAAAACAAGTAAAACCATACAATGGAATCTAAATCGAAAACCGCGACACATATTCCCTCCGGAAACAAAGAGCCAAAATGATGACGTTCTCTACTAGCACAATAACTCACACACATACGTTTATGTTCCCTAGATCTGGACACGCGCACGAGCATCAGCTCGCACCAAACGCCCGTCACTTCCGGGCCTCTCGGCAGTACCCAGGCACGTCAGACTCTACAGCAACAGCAACAGCAGCAGGCGTCGAGCAATAAGTCCGGCGGTAAGGTCAATGACGATCATCGGGCAGCCAAGCCGGAAGAGGGCACGAGCCGGAAGGCGGAACCCATCACGCATTATACTCCCATTGTCGAAAACTCTGGTATGTTGTGTTATACTGACTCATACTCTGATGTGCGCAGTATAACCTGGCGTGCAAATTGATGATACCATTTCGACTACTTATACTGATGGTATTTTTGTTTCAGTTCCGATTGCCACAGCCACCCAGAGACCCTCGAGCTACGGCAGGGGTATTTCCTGGACGACACCGACGACGCCTTCCACCTCCGAGATTCCAGATTGGGCGACCAATACCTGGTTGACTCATGGACAGGTACAGTATATTATTATTTGTTTTTATAAAAAATCAATTAGGCTGTATATGATATACCTGTTGTATCGTGTTATAAGAGCCAAATAATAAACTCGATTCTCCTATCCTGCAGGATCTGACGACGGAAGAAATCTATCCGGCCGCAGGAAGCTTCGGCGGAAATAACATCGACGAGCCCAATCAGCAGGGACTGTCGAGGAACGACCAGCAAGCAGTCTCTGCCTCCTCGCTTCTGTACATTTTTATTTTCTGCGCGTATTATAGCGCCGTCCTACTCAACTACTGAGCTCTTTCTCCGCATGCTTTTACCATCACCTCTGTAAATCGGCCCCATATTTACCAGTATATATGTGTATAGTATCGTACCAGAGAAGATATATATCTACGAAACAAGAGATGATATTCATGAAATTTCTATCGATATCATTTTTTTAATGTTACATAGTTTTTAATTACATTATGTGTTACTGTATATGTATGTATACGTCGAAGAGGATTATTTTCAAGGTCGAGCGTAGTACTTAGTTATACAATAAAGAATAAGTCTTAATTATGATCAATTACGGAGTGTGCTGCTTGTATTTTAATCATCGCAGGATTTACTCGTCAAATTTCCCTCAAATTAATTGCTTCCCAAAAATAGAAAAAAATCCGCAATAACACAAGTGACTCGGCACTTTTAAAGTTTTAAACTCGAAAGATTCCGCTCGTTACCAGAGATAAGCAACAAAACAAACATTTCTCATCGATTACTGTAGTATCAATTTTACTAAGTAACTGATCTCCTTTAGTTGACCGGCGGTTATCTTCCTTCTCGGCGTTGTATACGCCTACAGTATATATACCTATATATACTCTAGAATTTGCGCAACGAACGTTCAGTTGGTCGATTGGCGCGCTCGTCGACAGTCCCTCCGACAATTTTGCCTCTGTTAAAGTGCACGAGACCGAAGATTAGCATCTCTCTGTTCTATCGTGTTCCAGCCACCCAACGACCGTTTAACAAAGATATTATTCGACTCATTTTTTTGCTTTCGAAGAACGTTTTTCTCGTTTAAGGTAAGAATAATTATTTAACATACAGTATAGTGTGAACTATAGCTGGAAAAGTTTATTAGTTTGGTTGGGATATGCCGGGCGGCAACAGCTGACAGTGTCTATAGCTATAGTCTGGCTGATGTTGTGAGCAATAAACGCAATCTGCGCAGGCGTCAAAGTGCGTGTGTAGTTAGCATGAATAAGTACTGCGTATCGAATGCGAGTTCCTATCTATATATGCTACTCAAAGAGGCCGCCACTTTTCGCATTTTGGTCCTATTTGTGGCTCCAAGGCAAAACACTTTTCGAATTTTTGAGAAAAAAAGTGTTTCAATGTTCAGATATATCTGTACACGATAGCATGATCAGAGTATACATTGTTTGCCTTATTCTGCAACGACGCAAAAAATATAAAAAAACGACGTCGTTATCTGTGCTTATCTAATTCAGCTGTTCTCGTTTATTTTTGGAGCATATTCTTTAATTTAATCATGAATAATTTATCTAAAATTGTATATGATACGCTATAGAACGTAAACAAGTGTTATTCCATAGTTGGTTCCATTGTTCTTGGTTTCGTAAAAAAAATTCATCAAGCAATTAGTACCAGAATTTGTTTAATTCTTACGAAATTACTCATCTCTATGGAATCATTTTTGTATTCAAATAGGATGAATAAAATAAACTATAAATACAATAAACTATCAAATGATGAATCCTATCATTTTTACATGAAAAAGAGGACCAATTTAAAGATACAAAATCTAGATTTCTCGATTTTCAAAAAAATTGAATTTTGGTTTTGCGTCGAAGCCACAGATATGCCCGCAGGCCGGTTCAGAGCGATAGCTTTATTATTGTTTTAATTAGAAACATTTATTTAGAATTGGCAGTGCAATATATTCGAGAAAAAAGCAGATATGGAAAAGCGCTAAATTCCGCATTCTATACATTCATTTCATATATCCCAAGAATTACAAAGAACTTTGCACGATAACGATTTCCATTGTAAACTTTTTCAATTTCAAATTCTGCTATAACCAATAACTTTTCTATACTGTGCATCGATTCGGCCTTGAATCAAACGCGTTTTCATTACCTCGTACAACACGGCATTTATAACGTTCATATATGCGCTCTAAATTTATACTCGCATTCGTCGACGCGATTGTTCACCACCAGGGGCCTTATTCGCCGACATTATTAGTTTTTATGGTAGATTTTTAGAGATAAAAGTCGAGCCAAACGAGATATAACAATTTACTACTCTCACAATTAGAATCCCAAATAGGACATAACTGTGATAGATATCATCGTAAAATTTTGTCTCAGTCTCCGAGAGGGTAGAAAGCAGTTCTAAAATCTACTATAAAAAAACTAAGACGTGTAAATTGGCGCATGAATTCGACCGTCTCACAGCTATATACACCACTGTCTTTTCTATCTCACTCTGCACGCTGATTTAATAATAATAGCCCTGGGGGTTTACTTTCGCTTCTCATCGGATCATCCGTGCGCATTATGTCGCTGTTTACGAGAATTAAGCCGGTCTGGCATCATAACAATAATAACAACCGGATTTTACATGGCACTCTGCACGCGAACAGTTAAACCAGATTAAACTAAGTCATCCCCTTTGAGTGACCACTGCTGCACCAACTGCATAAACGGCATTTCGGGAGCGACGTTCGATTATCTCTAAAACGAGACTATACCAAACCGCGCGACATACCTTGATAGTTTCTCGATACAAGTGATTTTATCTCTCGATACAAAAGCGCGCCCGCTTTTGTTGTATACTATCATATTATATACTATATATACAGGCGTTGCTGTCCGTTTGATCGTAAAAAAGCACATCGATGTGCTTTGGCCGAGCGTGGAAAACAGTTTTATCGACAGCTGCATCAGCGAAAATCCTCAAGTACCGCTCTCGTTCGCCAAAGCTACTGCCACGCGTTTTTCGCGGAAAACTACTTTAATTTATTTTCCGCCGAGCGCTTCCAGTTATACTTAAAGTGTTTTTATTTGAAAAATTCTGCAGTATAACTTTAAAAGCGATAATAGCTTGATCGATAGTAAGGGATTTTTCGTTTATCGGATAAAATTTCATAGCTATTACTTGCACACTGTTTTATATAGTAAAAATGAGGCAGATAACATATTTCTTCAAGGACAAAACGAGCGAACCCAGTCGGTGATACATCGTGAATTGTATATTATCGAACTATTTATAAGAATTGTAGTTAAAAAATGTATTACCGCATCTTCCGTGGGTTATCATCGAGGCCGTAAAGAAGTCGAAACGATGAACGAAAAATTATTAAACTGATAATAAGTCGCGTTACGTCTCATAAATCCATAGATACGTCACACGATACGCCGTGAGTTTGCAGAATTTCAAGCACGTAAATTTTTATATACTAATGAACAAAATTATTTACTATAATAGATGGCAACTCGCTGGGGAATCGTGGGCACAGGTATCATTTCGCACGACTTTGTGACCGCCTTAGGCTCGCTGCCGAAATCAGAGCACCAGATAGTGGCGGTGGCGGCACGGGATGCTCAGCGCGCCAAGGATTTCGCCAAGCTGCATAATATCCCCACTGCCTACGGCAGTTACAAGGAGCTCGCCAATGACAAGAACGTCGGTAAGGATACACTAGCAAATTTCTTGACTTTCAGTTCACTTGCTGACTATTCGTAAAAAAACAATACGTTTTACCTTAACGCAGAGGTGGTCTACATCGGTACGCTGAATTTGACGCACTTGGAGCTCGGCAAGATGATGCTGAATGCGGGTAAACACGTGCTGTGCGAGAAACCGCTGACGATGAATGCGAAGGAAACGAAGGAGCTGATTGAGGTCGCCAAGAGTAAGAAGCTCTTCCTTATGGAGGCCATATGGAGCAGGTGCTTCCCCGCTTACGACACTCTGAGGAAAGAACTCGCCAACAAGAGCATTGGCGAAGTTAAGCAGGTCATCGTTGGATTTGGGTTACCGTTGTCCGACGTCGACCGTTTGGTGTATGTCATTGTCACTCACTCGATCAGTATATAAAACAAACAAAATAAATAAATAAATAAAAATGAAAATATAATATTAAACATTCTACACATTTGCTGCAGCCAGAAGAAACTCGGCGGTGGAACGATTCTCGATCTCGGTGTCTATGCCATTCAGTTCGCCAGTCTGGTCTTCAACCATGATAAGCCCACGGCTATCAAAGCTGTCGGACACGTGAACCAGGATGGAGTTGATGTGTCTATGTCGGCTTCGATTACCTACTCGAATGGACGCACCGCAACGATTTTCACTCACGGCGTAGTCGAACTACCCAACCGAGCTCACGTCATTGGTACCAAAGGCACAATCAGCTTGCCGAGCTTTTGGTGCCCACCGACCATTGAGACGCCCAGTGGGGTACATACGGTCGAGTTGCCAAAGTGCAATGGCAGGTTCAACTGTATCAATAGCAATGGTCTCGCGTACGAAGCTACTGAGGTTCGCGAATGTCTCAAGAAAGGTACTATAAGTTGATCTGACGTACTCTTTGCCATTTTTTTTCTTTTGCACAACATTGTTTGAAATGGAAATCCAATTGGTGTTCGCAGGTCTGCTGGAAAGTCCAAAAGTGACGCACGCGCATTCTATCTACATCGCCGAAATAGAAGACGAGCTGCGCCGTCAAATTGGAGTCGTGTACGACGCTGACAAGTGAGATATGAGAGGCTGCATCGATCCAGTTTCGATCGCGGTTACGTTGTAAATGAGAGTCTGTCTACATAGCGGCTTGCGACACACGAACATGCCTTTATTATATTGAACATTCGGAGACATATTAAATTATATATTATGGTTAACAACATCGCTTTTTTAATACAAACGCTTAAACACTTATATTATATGTATAAACTGTCATTGTTTTCTTTTTCAATCCTGCGCTTAGTATTTCACAAGTATTTAATAGTTCTTTATTTTGATTTATGCAACTCACAGCGTCCGACTCACAGTAGTGTGGAGAGATTTCTCTCATTGGTGTCTCTGTTGCGGAAGTAACTGTTCGAGGAAGACTGAGATTCATTATCGCTCTCATCACCTCCTCGTTTAACAACATATCAAGTTTTAACATCCATCTCCGGGTTCAGCATCTCTCGCTAAAAGCAAGTTCAGAATGGAGTAATTAAACTTTTTCCGTTAGCCACTGACGTGCGTGCGTAGAATATATTTGTTATATAGATGCATCGTATACTCACAACACTGAGCAACGCGCAGCACTTGCTGGCTCGGCTGTCCTTTGCGAGATGTTGCCTAATGTATTTGAAGTAGATGTACTCGAGGAACAGAAGAATAGCGGCTATCAGGATCCCGACCATCAGCATTAAGAAAGCACTTAAGAATTGCTCAAGTGCAAGAGGATCGCTGCTCTTCTGTACCTCCTTGTCCGGCCTGCAGGTGCCAGTCATCCAGTACCTCCGTAGCCTTTCTAAGTCACCTGTTATACGACGACGCGTTCGAGTCAGTTTTCGCGCACTTGTTTGCCAAGGATAATAAGTATCTCGAATACAATGCGACATATGTCGTTATACGTACCGTTGTCCCTGTAGTCGAGCAGGCGCTGGTTGAACATTTTTAGAAATCTCGAGTTGCGCGGAAACGCAAGTCCGTAGCCCGTCATGGCGTACCACGAGCCGACCGTCAATAATCTGCAGTCCTCGTCCTGGGACACGAGGTAGTCCAACACCGTGCCGTCGTAGATGAAGGCGTCCAAATCCCTATAGAATCGATAATCGTTCCATGAATCGCTGTGATATTCTTTTATATGCACAAAAAAACTTTGGATTATAATATAAGGTATACAATAGCATAATTTGCCAAGTTTTTTCAGGAAAACTCTCTATAGGAGTCTCTAGAGTCCAGTAGTTTCTTTCTACGGTGAAAGAAAAAAAAAAGATAATTAAAAAATAATAGAATGGAAGATTTTAATTAGAAAATGGCGTAAAAATAAACAGAGCAGGAGCGACCCGTTCTCACGCTGAAATGTTTTTTCACTTCCATTTCATCCTCTTAATTGTTTCGATGTTTAATTAAAAAAATTATTTGCTTCGATGCGCCGCACTTCAAGTTCCCTTCATCCGAGTGTTAATTCAGAAGTTACATCTGCGCAGTGCGCTCATTAGGATCAGGGTAAATTAAGCGTTTGTACCTATGTGCATAAAGTTACCTTGCGATTTAACGTTAGCTTTGATAAACGCTGCAATAACTCTGCTTCTCATAACGTTATGATTACTCTAACGAATCCAGTTTAATTAATTGCGACGAAGTAAGTAGGTGTAGATACATTACTTGATCTTTAAATAATATAATGAAACGTAAAGGCTAAATAGATCTTGAATTTACCGCCGCGCCCTTGTATTAGTTAATGTTTAACTTCGTTCGAGGATGTAAGGCGATGCTGGCATACTTTCTTTATGAGCTTTTGAAATTTGTGGGTGAGATAAAGTTGTAATGAATAAAGATGCTGCTTCTCCTTTAATGTTTCACTGACGTCATCTCGTAACTTACACAGCACCGGCTCGTATATAATAAAGTTAGAATTTCTCAATGTTTACAAATTATTGAAAAAACGTAAAAAGACGAATAACTCACCCATTGATAACGGCCTCGATACCCTCGGCAACGCTATTCTTGTTGTAATTCTTCATGTAGGCGTACATCTCCTTGAAGTACTTGGCAAGCGTACTGTCGGTATGAGTCCAGGGTACGGTGCCGAATTTGATCATGGGCTTGTGGGAGGTGGGCCTGGCGAGTCGGTGATCGTCGACGCCAGTGAAATCGAAGAACTCTTCGCGCGTTATCATGAAGGCAGCGAGGTTTGCCGTGTAGATGGCCAAAAATACCACGGCGAACATCGCCCAAACGTTCGTCATGAATCTGTGGAGTAATCAAAACAAACGGCCTCAAAACCAGGCTTTTCTGCGGTTTATAACCGACGGTTTCGAGCTGAATCGATTCGCCTTCCATTTACTTTTACTTGTATATATATTTTTTCTCGAGATCAGCGATTTCGCCGAGAACGTTCCGCAGATAAAATCTTAATTAAATTTTCGAAAAATTAGAAGCACCTGTTGCTCTCGGAAATAAAACAAAGCAAAGCAATAGTTGTAATGTTCCTCTAATAAAAGCGGGTAATTTGGCACAACAGTGACCAGCTTATACAAATATATAGATATACGCGGGCTTATCGCGCTACATCTCCCCGCAGACCATATCGATTCAACGCGAAACAGCCGGTGCTCGGAAAGTTCGCATTATGTGTACACAGCACTATCTCACACAGTACCTAGCCGTAAATCCTCTCGGTGAGTCAACGTGAACGGCAGCTTGGAAGAGGACCGCCCAGACCAACCAGTAGACTCGGCAAAGGGAGAAGCGGTGTCTCAGCGACGTGCCGGCCTGCGCAAATTAATCCTCGTTCTCAAGATGAGCTTTCAACCCAAGCACGCGCGCGCACGTCCACTGTTATATAATATATATTCTGCGTGGATAGCTCGCACTCTCTTCCTCTATTATTTTGCTTCGCCGCGCGTGATTCGACTTTTATGAGGAAATTTTTCCAGATTTTTCGCTGAAGCCAAGTTGCGCTGTTCTTCGTCAGAGCTTTCAGCAGACCAACGCACCGGAACAACCCCCTGGGTTTATTAACCAGACGACGTCACTATATGCGTTAAAGCGCGCGATTCACGCCTTTTTTACGTTTCATCGCCTTGTAGTGCTAAATTAGATTTTCCAGAGAGTCGTGAATAAAACATGAAGCATAGCCGGAAGAAAGTCCTCGAACTTGACGAAAAATCAAATAAACAGGCTCTCTGCACGCTGAGCGAGCAAAAAGAGGAAGAGGGAGAGTCAAAGGGCCGCCCGGAGGCGCAGCCGCCGCTGCCTCATAATTGAGCAGCTCGGCAGGCAGTATATCTATATATAAAAAAAGTTATCATCCTCTTTATCGAACCGAAAACACCTCTTTGAGAGAAAAAGCTCGCGCAACAAAGCCGTGAGCGGCGGCGACCTCCGGGCGAACACCACTTGGCTTTTCGCACCTCGGCGCATGAATTATGCAATGTAAATACATTACCAGTCGCGCCAGCAGCTGCTGTTTTATTTACTTTCCGTCTATATTGCTTATTTTCTCTTACAACTAAGATGCTCTAAATTTTTTATTATAACTAGTAGCTATACATATATGGACGTGCATGTGTAAAGCGTGCATTCTAACATACAGCGAGGCAAAATTCTTGATTTACGGCTTACGTGTTCGCGCGCTTTGCGTTTCAAGTATAAATGCGCACGACGAGGAGTAAGCTAAACAGAAATAAGAGAGGATGGGCATAGGCAAGTGCTGCACAGCAGTCGGCCGTAGTTTGCTTATGAGGGTTGTGTGGCTGCGAAAAACACGGTCAATATATTTTATTTCGCTGACTGCTGTACTCGAAAAAAGAGGCATGGTAATAGGTAAACTTTGTTTTTGTTTGTATAGGCTATCGAGGCTTAATTCGGCAAGAATACAAAAGAGCGACAGTGCGTATAAGGTTGTACAAGTATATAAGTAATGTACACAAAGAGGTAGTAAAAACAGGGTTAATGATATAAAAGAAATTTGCGAAATGGAAAGAGAGATACCGGATTCCGGTTCGAGCCCGAGGAATCGTTAATGCCAAAGCCAGATGGCGAGAGCCACTCGAAGAGGAAAATCATGAAGGTAGCCGAGTGTATAGCCACAAAGCCAACGAGCATCCAGGAAGCTGTGTCGAACGGTTCTGAAAAGACAAAAAGTTACGAGAGAAAATGCAGTTGAACGGCATGGTAGTATAAATATGCACAAGTGTGTGTGTCCACTGTACACATATACTTGACTCGCGAGGTGCATAGCGTCCCGCACCGTCTCGACCCACTACGCCTCTCTACACTTTATCGCCCTATAGGTATAATATAATACAAGTGCACTAACTGCAGCGCGCGAGAGAGTGAGACAGAGAGAGCTGTGTACTCTCTCGCAGCAGCTGCCTTTATGTAGTCCAATTTTAATCAGCAACATTCTTCGAGTTTGCAATTCTCCAGTGCTCTTTCTCCCTCCGACTTTCACGCGAAATTAACGAGAGTAAGAGAGTAGTCATGTCCCGCCGACTCTTTATGCAGCGCAGTCCATGCGCTTACGGTGAATTTCCAGTTTCAAAGCGTTTGGTTGTGTTTGCGAAAAAGTTTGACATCTGTCTCTCCTCGCATAGTACGTGTACCGAAGAGCCGGATAGTGGCTCGTCGAAACTTTTTCAAGAATTTCGCGCGAACTTTGCACATGAATGTCAATGCTGCGTATGAATTTCTCAAAATTCCGACGAGCACATATCGCGGAAAAATGCTGATTTTATTACTTCGAAACTTTATCTTCGACTTCTTCTACGCGAAGTTTCGAATATAATACAATTTTCTTCTACGACTTTTTAAATTTCGCGCGGGATCGCAAACTCGAAAAATAAGCTGCACTTTTAATGATCCAGAGCTCCAGACTTCTGCATCCTATATTAGCTGTACAATTTTAATCTGTCGTTTTATATGCCACAGTCTCTACTCTTTATTATAAATGAATAATATATAACGAATGATGGTAATAAATTAAATTCACTATGCATAATCGGCAAAATGCATTATAAGTACAGAAGAAATATAAAGGTGCACGCCTGAGGATGCAATAGAGAGAATCTTTGAGACTTTTTTGCGAATTCAGACGACTAACCCAAAAACGCCGTCGGCGAAATAATTCCAGTCCGCTTGGCGACGACAATGGCAGTTCCGGTCTCCATGAAGGGCACCGTGAAGTCAACTACTGCCTCTCGTTCGGAATTAATCTTCAACGACGTCATCACCATGTCGGTCTTCCGGTTAACCAAATCCGCTATCAATCCGTTCCATTTGCCGTTCTGTAAAATGCATTGTAATTGGAATGAGAGATTTGTACAACATATATATAAGTGTGTTTTCGAATCATCGCACGTTTTGTTACAAAGTTTCCTCGGTCGTGGACTGCAAAGAGATGTGCAATACGTAATAGGGACTCGTGGTTTATCTGGTTTAATAAAAATCATGCGAGTAAACAAAAGAAGAAGATAAAAAGGGATATTGCGAAACTGCAACGGCGACGGAATTCCACGAGAAAAAGCTATAGCCGAACAAAGTAAAAAAAAACCTCAACCCCAGCCGCGTACATCCCACCGTATATAGAGCTTCGATCTAAAACCAATTTCCCGGCTAAACCATAATGAAGTACAGAGTAAAGTGGCCCGACCGGCATCCCTGAGCTCCAACAAGCCAAACTAGATACAGCCCCGTTTAAAGAGCCGCAGCCGCAGCGCGCAGCTGGAATGTCCCGCGACCCATAAAAATATCTATCAAAAGCTTTGCTGCTCGCTTCTTTTGTCAAAGCCAATGTGTATATATATAATATACACACACACGAGTGCGAAGGAATTTTTCTATACGGAGCAGCCTTCGCATATAAATCTGTCTGCTTTAGAGCGGGATTCGAGAGCGTTAAATTTTATTCCCCGTGGATTTATACACCCGTTGTTTGTTCGTTACGTTCGATTGCGCGGCTGCAGGGCTGGCTCGGATAAGTATGTTTCATAAATATCGAACTGAATGGGCCGAGCATTGTCCGAGCTTATAATGTATCGCGGATTCGCAATGTTATTTTTATAATTAACGGTAAATCGATGTTATTACTTTTGCAATCTAATTCTTGTGTAAAATTGTTGTTCGAATTAATAAACTAGAAGTTTTGAAAATGTAACCGTATGTTTTCGTGACAACTTAAAAAAAAACTAATTTAAAGGATCATAAGCCAAGTAACTGGGTTCAACGCCCACCCAACGTCATGTGCTGTTAGTATGTATGCGAGTTTCCGCGTCGGTGCGCAGTCCGCTTTGGCGCTCGGTAAAACGCGCTATGGCGTGGTTTACTGAGCTGACGCGTAATACGACATAAAGCTAAGATTGCCTATTGCCTTAGTTAAATCGCTATAGTTTTTAAAAACGTTATTTAAAAACAAAAATTGGAATAAGAAATCGACGATAATGTTCTCTAATCTTTGAGCCCAGCAAAAAACCATTAATCTCCGATCAAACCAAAAATCACTTTGCTAAGTATACCCCATCGATCACCATCCAATAACCCAATAAGAAAAGCTCAGCCCAAGACAGCTCACGAGAGAAAAACCTAATAAGCCTTAATTAATGACATTGTCAAAGCGGTGCGCTCGAGGAGCTAATCGTAAGTAGTCGGGCGCGATAAGCGTGTAATTGAAAAACGTCAGAGCCATCGGCTACTAGCAGCACCAGCAGAAGTGCGATCCTCCTTTGCAGTAGGGCGCATAAGTAAGTTTCGACACATTGACAAACTCACCTCGAGCGTGCCCCACTTGCCGTCCTCGACTCTAACGAGTTCGTAAGTAAATCCCATTTCTTCGGAGAATTTCTGCAGCAGGTCTATGCAAAAGCCGCTGCAGCACTGGTACGTGCTTCCATTACGCTGGGCCGTCTGGAGGTCCGCCCTGTGTGACAAGCAAAGTAGAGAGGAGAGTTAGAGGCTTGCGGCAAGTCCCGGCCAAAAAGGCGGATGCACCATTTGGCAAGCCAAGACTCTCAAGCGCGATTACGCGGCGGCGACGGAAACTTTAACGACACTGTTTGTTTTAAGCTGCTTTTACTGCACCAACCTACGACCTTTCGTGTATAACCTCGGTCTAACTGCTTATACTTCGAAGAACAATGTGAATTGCACAGATTGAGAAACCCTTGGATGCTTACTCTTGGACGTCGGATTCCTTGGCGACACGGCAGTGAACGCCCCGCTCCATGAGGCATTTGCCGCTGACGGGATCCGGAGGTGCGAGATTGATGTAGGGCGGTTCCTCGAGAAAAGCGATCTTCACGTGGAACTTCTCGGGGACGCCCTGGGGCGGCGTGTGCATGTTGCCCGGCCATACGATGTCCTTAATGTCCAGACCGTCTTTCTCCCACGATTTCCACGTGCCGATCTGTGTGTACGTGAGCAGCAAGAATAATGTTGTAATTACAGAGAGAAATTAATTTTCTTTTTCATTTACGAAATAGGAGCTTTTTTATATACTGTACAACTTGAATCCTAATGGCCAGATTTTGCGCGTGACGCGAAAAATAAATACTTTGAAAAAGTTGAATATCTATAAAACTATACAAATTCGCTTGCGAATTCCATTCAGTCACTAACGACAACGACAACAGCTAAAAACTCGACTAATACTCGGTGAAAGAAAAACAAAAGTCAAGTCAATCTCGAAAGTAATGTCCTCTCGCTAGAGAAGAAAAGTCAAGAAAAGTCTCTCTCTCGCTATTACCTCCTCCCAGACTAATTGCATGCTGGCTCCGGGTCGTAAGTTCATAATCTTGAGCTCGGCGGACTTGAGGACGCCATCCTGTGTAAACTGGACGTGCGGTTTCCCGTACTCTGTCTCCACCGACACGTTCTTCAGGTACCTGCGGACACATTATCTCTTTTTAACCGCGTACCGTCCGTGTCGGACATCCATGAATATACGCAAAATCGATTATACTCACTTGAAAAGGTGCTCACCGGTGCTCCAGCGAGACTCACCCTCGAGATCATCACAGCTGAGCTGCGTGTTGAGGCTAATGCCATAGTTCGAAGGGTCGTTGACAAAGTCCTCGACGCCGTACGCGTAGACCTTGATTGCCGTGGCTATTTCGTTGACGAGACTAGAACTGCTCGTGTCAAAGTGAACCCCTGAAAAGTCAAACAGTTTTTCCTCCCTTTGGTATGCAGCTCTGCGAACGTATCGTGTATTAGTGCGTAGTAAAAGCAATCGCGTGCTCTCTTGCCCTTTAAATTCTGCGCGTCGTTTTACAAGTAAAGAACGGGCGATATAAGTTTAGTATATACCTACAATGTAAGGCTGTAAAATCTCAAAGAAGAAAGGCAAGGACCTGTTACGATCTTCGAGGCCGTTTACACTGATGTGGGTCATCGTGGCATTAAAGGCTACTTCTCTCGTTTGCATGCTCACCGGCGACCTATCGGCTACTTATATCTTATATATATTATATGAAAACTGTTGAATATTTTATGGGTGCTTCGTCGTGATGCTTTCTACTTTGAATGCGCACTCAAATTTAAAGAGCATGTTTAAATGAAAAAAGGCGAGGCGAAAGAAAAATATGTTATGTAATATTTACAATAAATGAAAAACTGACCAATCATTCCAACGGGAAAGTAATGACTGGGCTGCAGATTCTCGACGACGCTCTGCGTCACGACCCACACGTAGTTCTCCCCGGTGATCTTGAGCTCGTGAGCGTCCCTGAGAATATTGTTGGCCTCCTCCCTCGTCGAGTAGAGCAACATCACCCTGGACTCGCTATTTATCAAGTCCATGAGATCCTTGGTTTTGGTCCAGAGCACGGCGTTGAGCAGTGTGAACTTGAATCTCTCCTGGGTCTCGGAGATACGCTCGCGTACTGCCTGGACGAAGTCGTCGTGTCCGGCTATCTGGGATGTGACGACGCTGAACTGGTGCCACTTGTAGCGCTCCAGGATGCTCAGCATCGCCGCCGTCTGGTGCTCGATCGACGGCGCCAGTTGCAGGTGCAAGCTACTCTGAGACGTGCGTTCAACGTCAAAACACGCCTTATGTCTTGTTTTTCTATGGCTAATCGTTTACGAATCTAGCACGATGCTTTTGCGCTCTATTTTTCTCATTTATATGGCTACTAAGAGTTAAAATCCCAAAAACCAGTAAACTCGATCTAGCAATTTAATTCCATTACATTGAACAATAACTTATTGTACAACAACTGACACGTGTGTGATTGATGTAGTGTGTACCGCACAATTATTTAAATATCAATATGCGAAACGAGCAAAGCACCGGGGCGGGCTACTTACTCGTTCGAGGCCCGAATTATCGGCGTTCCAGGCGATGACGGGTATTCCCAAGTAGCCAGCCAATTGGAGGAAGTATTGAGCGCTGGCAGTGCTCCGACCGTACTGCTCGTAATTCATCAGATAGAGTATCGCCGACACGTTGAGCGAGAGGAATTCCTTGCACAGCGAGTTCAGTATGTCTGCGTCGAAAACAATCATGTATATTAGGTAGACATATAGATTTCCGCTAACTATCTCACATCTCTCTATACTAGGTATACAATACATTTTCATTATCGAATACGCGAAGAAGATCGAGGACCGAGAGCGTATATAGATAATATAAGTTTCCCACTCGAGGAAAGTTTTCTAACGTTGGAAATATCGCAGCGTAGGAGTGATTTTTCTCGTAATTTTTGCAAAAAGTCAGTCAAACTTTAAAAGTTTGTCCCGGAGTTTTTACGCTCCGCAATGCTTTTAGCCGAAAAAGCAAACTGACATTGATGACCGTGGGACAGCAAAAAAAAAAGTGCTGGCACTCACTCATGGGACTGGGCGTAAGCTCCTGCATGGCCACCTTGACGAAGATGTCGTAGTGCTGGAAGAGGCCGAGGTTCGGACGCTTGGTGCTCTTCTGCAGGGCTGCGACGCCGCGGGTTACCGCGCGCGTGTACTCCCGGTAGCCGAAGGACTTGTACGGCACCGCCAGACCCACCTGTTTGACATGAAAAGTTTTGCTACTCGTTTTTCCATGCAACAGAGAATATTCTTCGTCTTTACGTGAGCTTATCGTAATTAATGTAAACGCAATTTCGCACATCAATCTATAATAAAACCCGCCCTCAGCTCCCTGGCACACGTATTATACCTATATATATATATAGCCCGCAGACGCTGTTTTCCAAACCCTCCATTTCCAGCGGTTCGTATCATTTATTCACATGTACACACGTATACCTAAGTTCGATAAAAGCTACTTCCCACGACGAAAAAGCAACGACAGCCGCAGAAGCTTGCAGGGCTGTTAATGGAGAAAAGCCGCGCGTGTAGAAGGGAATGTAGAGAGTGACGCGGCTGAAAGTATAAGCTGTGCGGTCGCAAGCTCTGTACTCTCTGGGCTACGGAGCGTGTATATCGGAGAAACTTCCCGAAATTCAGCTTTGTTTGCTTTTTCGCTCGCTTGATTGGCGCAGCTGGAATTTCAAGTATTTCTACGACGCGCGACCTTATACAGTACGCAATTTTCGCGATCATTTTTTTTATTGGCCCGGAGCGCAAACAATGGCTCGTATCAGCGCACTTTTGATTTTTATTCCAACGACACTATACTCTCTGCTCAAGCAAGTTTGCTTGTTATCGTTTGTTTCTGGCAGCAGCCTCTCTCTCTCAGTTATTTTATTTTGACAATACAGTCTGCGCTTTCGAGCCCGCGGGCTGTCTAGCGGGGATAATTCAAAATTTAATCACGCTCTCATAATCATCGCAGGCAGGCGCGACGGAAATCCTATTAACGAAGTAATTACGCCCCTATTGTACCACAAGCGCGTATTATCAGCTCGTCCGGAGAACAAATTCGTATAATCAGACGTCAAAATCTACCATTACATCGGAAATACACGCATACACATATATAGAGAGAGCGATGCTTCTCGTATTTTTAATATCGTCGCTCGAGTCACCTTTCCGCACGTCGAGGAATAAATAAAAATTCCAAAAGTATTCCGAGCCACGCCGTGTCTCATCTTTCTCACAGCAGCTTCTTCGTATACTTATATAATTTTAAAGAGTGCAAAGGCACGAGAGAAAATCCAAGTAGCGTACTAACGTCAACTTATATATAGGTATATACGCGCGTATACATAATGCTTGGCCTCGAGCTATCCCCTTTTCTTTTCTCTCTCGGCTGGATATAACGAAAGTAAGTATATGTATAGCTCTCGGTCGCGTAAACATTTTTAAGACTCCTATACCGTGTCACCTTTACACTCACCTACGCTTTATATCGCGCACTACTATATATACGCGGATCTGATAAAAGCGCTTCCGTATATTACAGTATCTATATATACAATAGCTGATATGTTGTCCCATACGTACTGTGAGCCTAGCAAATCTGCTCAGGCTAATTGGATCGGGTCGCCACCGACGTGCGGCTGTGGGTTTGTACCTGCGTATATATCTATATACGTATAACAGTAGATGCAGCGCAGTCGCACATAAAGGAAGGAAGGAAGGAAGGACGTGCATCGAACCAAGCGAGCTGATGAGCCAAAGCCGATCACACTACGTTGTACAAGCCTATATGCGTAGTCAACAATACTGAATCCAATCTTCGGTCTGATGGAAAAAGTTTCGCGCCTTTTTTTTTGCAATGGAATGCGATGGAGGAATGGCTCTTGAGATTAGCAGCTGCTGTCGATTACTTATATACGAGCTGGAAACGAACTCTCTGATGCAGTCGACGTTTCATTGAGTTTCGATACACGTCGAATCCTATACTGCGCCTCTCTTTCTCTATTAATTTTTCGCTTGAGCGACTCGTCTATATATATACACGATTTCACTTTTTGCACACCCGTCCGATGCGATTCATGACTCGCGCCTCCCGCTGTTCAAAGTGCAGCTTAATTAGAGTAGGAGAGACGTCGCAAGTTTGAATATATGTATCCACAACTGTGCTATATAAATCTACTTACTCTACGGCGGGATTATGACGCTGACTATGAAACTATCTAATACGTGCCTATAACTAACTTCCGGTTCATAGACTACTATACGCTATACATAAATTTCGATTTTTCGCCATTGGCAACTTGGATGTCTGCAATAATAGCGGTTCATTTCCGATGCACTTTGTTATCGATATTTTCCGCCCTGCGCCGACGAGTTATTGACCTGAAAAGTGTATGTATTTTTCATTAAACTCATATATAGACAATCTAAAACATCATTTCTCTCTCCTTTTATTCTCTTTATATTTCGTCAAATGCAGACAGCAAAAAGGGAATGAGAGAAAAGCTCGTCGCGGCTGATGTACAGCCCGATTTCTGGCGTGTAACCCAATTTCAACCGCTGAAAAATCGAGCGTCGAGAGAAACACACTTCATCCCCCGGCGCGGACCCTATATTGAGCTTCTTTTTTCGGTGAACACGAGTTCTGCGACTTTTATTCCAACTACGTAACCGCAGCTCGATGAACATCGCGATGTACAGTTATAACGTCATACAAATTGCAGTAATGATTACGGCAAATGGCTTTGTTTACTTGGAAGTAATTGCTTTTTTTATTGTGCAGAAACGAACGAAATCTCGAGTGGGTTATTATTTTAGTGAGTTTTCGGCAGTTTTCGTAGTGTAGTATGACTTTTTTCAATTTATTTTGATTTGGCATATAAAAATATTTGAATTGAATGTGCGAAAATACCAGCTTTGTTAAATTAAAGTGCAATATGCGAAATTCCTCCCGTGCAATAACTGGAAAAATATTTTCTCCGAAAAGCAATTTTTCCAAGCCCCCGGCATTATTCATTTTTTTTTTGTTTATTATTCCTATGAAAAATAAAAAAAAAACTCGCAGAAGCGACGCTATAAAAACAGTTAATAACTCATGATTTTCATTTGCAATACTTCATTCACAACACTAACCTTGAGCATCTTGGTAACGTTGCTGGCGTTTCCATACTCGCTATTAGCGCTCTCCGGTTGGGGTGACGCATAGGCCAAAGGAATATTTGTGCTGGTCATGGAAGTAGTCAGAGCAGGCCTGAGAACCCTGGTGGTGTTGAGAAACTTGGCGGCTTCGCCGATCTTGATGCTGGAGCTACCGCGACCGGTGAGCGTGGAACTGCTCCGTTCGGACTTGCCAATCTTGATCGTGCTGCCGACGCGCTGGACTCCGCCGCCACCCAGACCGAGGCCGAGACCTGCCTCGTCGCCCAGGCTTACGCCTGGCAGAAGCCACAGCGAGAGCAGCGCCAGCAGATGTAACCGCCAAAGTTCACAGGACATCGCCTCGCCAGAATTATCGCAGGAGCCGAGTACTTTTAGCTGGACCACTCGTTCGTTGCTCAGCAGAGCTGCGTCCCTGCTGCAGGTCTGCTGTATAGTAACAAAAAGACACATCTTTTTAATTCAGAACTAAATACTTTCATACGCTACGCGATATTAGAAAATAAATAATACAGTAGTTGACGCTAGTGAAGAGTATCGAAAAGAAAAATGTATAGAAAATGTATAGCAGCTATAAAAATTCACCAACTCCCCGGCGTCAAATCAAAGAAAATGTAAAGCAGCTTTCGTTACGAACAACTTTATTACTCCTCATATTCTTTTTACATTCAACAAAATTCAAGATAACATTAAAAATGCGAATTACCCATCCCTGATGGGCTCCTCGCTCCGAGAACATATCGGAATAATTTATGTGCTCAAAGGTTCTCATGAAAAAAAAAACGAGCATTACAAAAGTTTGCGAAAAAAACCCTATAAAGTAGCGAGCGTCACGTGGTAATAAAAAAAAAGTCAACGTGTGCCTATAATAGTCCACGGGGACGCTCTTCTGGGAATGTCCTCGTAGAACCTAATGTTTTTCTTTCGCAGAGACTATCCCAATGCGACACACGATGTTGCTGCTATCGTCTCGATGCAAGGGGGATCGATGTAATGCGAGCTTGTTTCCATAGGATTCCTGTAGAAAAGGGAATCAGCGCAGTTTATTGGTTATTGCTGCATTGCAGTGCCAAAACTCGCTTAGCCTCGTCAAACAGCTCTACCAAATAGTCCCTCATCTGCGCCTCGTAATCGGGATCCTCGTCCATAGCCTTGCAATATACGTCAATCCTATCGTGAAAGTACCATTTCTCCAAAGCGACCGGATCACTCAGAACGTTTGCGAACACAATGGGCGGCCACCTGAGCGCCGAATAGGCCATCCCGACCAATTTCCGCTGCCGGTAGTCCTCGAGAATGCTTTGGTAAGTCGGGGCAATTTTCGCCTCGCCGCCCAGCGTCTCTCGAAAAATGGAGTAATAGTGCTCGAGCATCTCGAGCTCCGAGGACTGGCGGAATTCCTGTGTCGTGCGAACGTAGAGGAGCATCGCCACATCGATTGTTGGAGAGGCGTAGCGTAACATCTGATAGTCCACCAGGAGGCAGGATATCGATGATGGGCTATCGGAGAGCATGATGTTGCTGCGCCAGAGATCACCGTGACAGATGACGTTGCAGCCGCCTGGAAATGCCGATTTGTGATTAGCAAATTCATTGATTGCAGTCTGTTGACGTTTAATTAATTTTCAGAGCATTGCTACTCAAAATAATAGACGTACCCGTTTGAGGCTTGACAAGCTCGTAGAGCTTGTTCAAAATTTTCGGTACCATCCCGCTATCTAGTCCGAGTCTCTCGGCCATCCACTCCATAGTGTCGAATCCGAGCTTATTGCAGCGTCCGCCTTTACCGACGTCTGTGCATACCTTCTCACGAAAAGCGTGAGGAAATATCTCGTTCAGTGGCTTTCCAAGCTTTCTCTCTAGCAGTAAGCTCGAGGCGTGAAATCTCGCCAAGGTCGCAAGCACCGCTCTAAGGTCGTCCTTTTCGAAGAGCCTGTTTTTTCTGACAGCGTAGCCTTGCGAGCGCAGATCCTCGATAACCAGTATCTCTTTTTTGGCCAGGTAACATGCAGGTGACCACCGTACAATACCTTTGCATTCCTCCATCATGAGGGGATAGACCTTTTCGAAGAAGTGCACCTCCTCGTAGCTGACCCAGTCGTCCACTAGTGTGTCACGTATCGCTGCCGACTCCGGTGGTGTCTTAACAAAAAACTTGACGGTGCGAATACTGTCGGACTCCGGTTTATCTTTTACCTCGACGGTGAGCTCGTAGTGATTGCCCATAATTCCGAATTGTCTGCTTTTTGTGAAGGGCTCCAGCCGGTGACTGACGATCTTTGCTTTTGGACTAATTGCTCGGTTTATTACCGTTTCGATATCTTCGAATTTGATAGGATACATCGTTTTGAGGTTATACAGTGTGTACGTAGATATATGTATATATAGAACGTATATAATACGACAACACTTGTTGCCGGCGGCAGGAGCGCCAGACTGAGAACTTATAAAGATGTCTTCGGCTTATAGATACATCTATCTACATGGGCGACGCATAAGATGCGCAGCAAAGTAATAAACTTTTACTTTTGTAATGTCTATTTATTAAAATTAATTGTTTAACACGCAAACAAGCGCACAACTCGGTACAAAATGTAGAAAAGCGTCATTCTGTTTTTGAAAGATTTTCAGTTTGTTTCTAGCGACAAACGTTTTCCCTCCTCAAATAATTCTGTGAAAACTTGTCTCACACTATCTTCATAAGCGGTATCCTGCTCCATTCGCGATAAATAAACATCGATTCTGCTCTCGAAATACCATTTCTCCAGGGCTAAAGGATCGTCCAATAAAAAATCAAACACATTAGGTGGCCACTTTAGAGCTGCATACATCATTCCCACCAATTTGTGCCTCTCGTAGTCTTCCAACAGATCCTCGTAAGAGGGAATACTATTTAGCGAAATTCTGCCCCTCCTCAGTATTCTCCGGAAAACCGTTGAGTAGTACTCGACCATGTCGAGCTCTGATTCTTGACGAAATTCCGGTGTTGTGTAAACGTAGAGAACCATAGCCAGGTCTATTGCTGGAGAAGCATATCGAATCAGACGATAGTCAACGAGGAGCTCCGAGGTCTTGCACATAATATTGTTCTTCCAGAGGTTTCCGTGGTTCAGGACATTCCATTTATCTGTCAAAAGTTACAAAGTGTGAGAATAAACTATCACACATCTGACGATTTTCTTTGTATCGCTCACCTGTTCTAGTTTTAACCAGTTCACAAACGAAATCGTAGATCTTCGGTAGCAAATTGCTGTCCTCGCCCCCAACGAATTTTTCAGCGAGCAGTCTCAAAGTGTGGAAATCAACCGAACTCTGACCTTCATCCACACGCTTGAAAAGCTTCTCGTGAAAAACCTCTGGATAAAGTGTATTCAACGGTTGTCCAAGTTGCTTTTCTGCTATCATCGTCGATGCATGGAAGACGGCGATGAAGCTCAGCAGCGATTTGATTCCAGCCTCATCTAGAACATCTGCTTCCAGATCTTGAAATCCCTGGGGATCTTTCATATCATCGAAGATGAGAATTTCCGGTTTTGCCAAGTAACAAGGTATCCAACAATGCCGGGTATAATTGTTCTTAATCAGTTCAGGAAAGACAGTTTGAAGAAAAATAACTTGGTTGTAAAACGCACTCGTATCCTCGGCGTTCAGTTTCTCGAGCAACGATGGCTCGTCGCTGTGCAGATGGTGAATTGTGAAAGTTGAAGAATTTGCGATACCGTTGCGGACTTATGGTCCGTTGTCAGTTGGAAAAGTATCATATTACGAAAGTTTGTGAACGAGCTTCAAAATTCAAAGTTTGATATTGTTCTCAATTTTAGACTTTTTCCGCGTGACAACCGTAAAAAAATACTCAATTATCAAAATCTCACCTTTCTATGGAATATCCAGGAGTTTTAACAAAAAACTTGATAGTTTGTACACAATCGATCATGGAATAATTTTCGACGTCAACCTCAACTGCGTAGTGATTTTTTCTTATCTTGCGTTTATTTTTTACTAAGGGCTTAATACGTAGGTCGACTACGGAAAATTTTGATCCATAGTAAAACTTGTTAAGGGCACTCTGTATATTCTCTGAACTTATTGAATCCACGCTGCGGTGACTAAAGTATACACTCTAGAGGTGTAACGTATTGCAACACAACGCGTAAGTCAACTGCCAGTCCGATTTACATTATATTGCCGTTCAGTCTTAATGAGAGTCGTAGGACCTTGTAGAAAATTTGTATCTTTCTTGAATCCTCCAATTCCTGCACGATTTCCGATTTGGAAAATATAATAGTATAATTGGTTCAGTCAACTGCCGACTGATGTTATGCGCTCGCGACTACTGTCAACGATCAGCTGCATGTAGACTGTAGAGTGGGGAGAGCAAACACGTGTTAAGATTGCAGATAGATGCTTGCACGCATTACTACTAATACTATTATTACATCGCGCATGCGTAGGAAATATCGATATAAGGCGCGAATTTGAAAATTAATTAAAAATTAATTTTTTTTTCCTCTACTTGTTGGTGCAGTTTTCTCTAAAAAACTGCTGGTACAGCTGGTGGTATTTTTGTGCAATAATTCGTGCGCAAATGCGCGGGATAACTAATACAGTCAGAAAGATATTTAATATTGTTAGTCTATTGAGAATTTGAATCCCTAAAAAATTAAAGCGGTTTAAAGAAAACAATTTTTAATATTATCTAGAGCAACAAAGGGTCTGGCTGCAGTAAATATCATCCTCTATTTTAAAAAAACTATATAAATATATAGCTGTCTGGGACGGTGGCAAAGCTTTGAACGAAATGACGGCTCGTATCCGGTCAAAGAGCGCAAAGAGTTTATTTTTCGGAGCGACAAAAACCGTAGGTGAACGCCCAAAGGGATTCTGTGCAATCAATATGGAGTATCGAAAACCGAGAGCTAAAGGAATCCAGAAAGCGAACTGCGCTTTGGTGTATATGGAATATGAGATATATCTCTCAACGTATCCATATTACGAAGAAAAAAAAATAGCGTGATAGAATGAATTTTTGAAATATATACTCGCTTGACTTTTACTTTAACTTTTGATAATCTAATGAATGAACGTGCTGCGCGCGTCAAAAGACACTTTTAAATTCAACTTTTCATCGTATCAAGCATCTGTGACAGGACGGCGTAAAATATTTACCAAGCAAATTAGATTCGTCAAAATCGAGTTAGTCCTCCATATTTTCGCGCGGATGAAGGTGACGTCGGAAAGCTTTTCGGCTCAAATCCACTCCAGCTTGTCTTTTTCCACTTGCACTTCATAATCGCATGAGGCGCTGTGGACTATACAAAGGACGCGTTTGCGCACAGGAGATAACGAGCTCCGCATAATTTTCCCATTCAGCCGTAAGGCATGCAAATAAGCTCTCGCGAGCCTGATGCCGCACACGAAATCTTTAGAATCGGCCTATACTCCTCGCTTTGAATCTTCCCACAACAGCCCCATTAGCCATTACAAATTGCGCATCTTGCAGCGAGGCTCCATTATCGCGTCCGCCTATAAACTCGCATGCTGGAAAACAAAAGAGCGAGGGATTTAGATATAATAGCTGATGATGGCAACCAAAAAAAGGGGGATGAAGCTGAGCAATAAAAAGCGCATTTTTCACGAGCTCGCACGCAAGAGGTGCAGTAAAAAACCGAGGGGCTTGAAAATCCCGCACTTATCCCTCTTGCCCTAATCACTTTACGATCTTTCGTGTACGTATATCCTCTTAACAGGTCGTATAGATGACTTACCCGCTTATCAGAAGCTGCTGCTGGTCACTGATGATAAAAGAGCTGCGGGTTCCTCGGCTCTTATTCCTGTTCTTTGAACTGGCTGATGCTCTTCGACAGCTCGTATAGCTCCTCGTCGATGCCATCCTAAAAGTGGACACTACTGCCCGAGGAAGTGTGTATGCCGACGTCGCTTTGATTTCGTCTCTAGCGAGTATTAGCCCACCTGTAACAGGCAAAAAAGTGGGAAACTTGCGTATAGTGTGAGAGAACACTGACGTCTGACGGGAGCATGACTTTTACTACTAGGCGCACAACGGACTTGCAGCTGATGCCTATTCATTGAAATCTTTGTTACGTATAAAAGTAAAAGAAACGCTCGAACTCGATGCGACGTACAATTGAGTTGTATATAATAGGGGAATATGACCCTGTTGCATCATGTATACAGGTATATAACTCTCGTCTACTAGCGCTGCTGTCAATCCGTGTGTATCTCAATTTCAAGAGAGAGAGGGCAAGCTGCTCCCCAGCCACACGCATACACTTGGCGGTAACTATACATAACGACGATAGCTCGCGTATATTACCGGTTATCGGAAATCCCGAAGGGCAGCCGCGCTATAAGGACAATTGCGGATATCGACGGCAAGCGAGCTCCCGCTGGCTGTTAAACTTTTTTTTCCCTCTTTTTTCGCGCAGTTACAGCAGTAGCTCTGTTTTGTCGACTGATACACCGGAATCGCTTTCAGCGAATAACGCTTCTCGACAAAGCTTGAGCTAAATGAAAAAAAGCTGGGCTGTCCCTTTGTTTTAACATGCAGTTTTATTCCGCCCCACAGTCTCTTATACTTTGTAGTAGTAATACTGAGCTACTCGGAGCTTTAGTTAACTGCTTCGCGAATTACACGTGGAATGTTGATGTATGATAATCAGAGCTGCGGATTAACATTATTATCGTTTCGAACAAATGAATATTCGTTCAGTGTATACATCGTATTATAGTATAACTATACTTTGTGCGCTCGCATTAACAATTTCAAAATTCAACGCGACGACGTACAATGTTTTGTGTGAGCTGACTGGCTCCTCATTCATATTCATGAGATTTTATACAAATTACGACGATTTTCTATACCTAAATACATAATAAAACAGAGCGGCGATATGGATATATAATTAATGGTCGGTCACGTTTTCGCTCTCTCAGTATAGATGAGACAAGAAGGAAGAGACACCGTGAAAATCGGCGTCATCAATCACTTTTCGGGGCAAAAAACCAGCCGCGAATAATATGAATCCAAGCCTTTTTTCGCGCGCGCGCGAATCCCCGACTAAAAACTTCCGGCGTGGAAGAGAATGAAAATCTACTGCACGCTGCTGCTGTTCTGTATTATATGATGAATGGACTTGGATTTTCCTTCGGCTTTTCGATCGCTTTTAATAATTTTGATCAAAGCTGTCTTCGTATATGACATTAACAATGACGATAGTTTTTATATTCAAAAATAATCGTTCAATCGAGTTTCCAATTTCTGCAGGTATATCAGTTCTGAAAAAAAAAGAAAAAATGTAACTACTACAAAAAAAGAGTCGCGAGAGTGTGGTACATGAAACTGAAACAGAGAATGGAAGAGATTGAAATCGAGAAAATCGAATGCATTCTAAATATGTTATCAATTTAACGTGCGAATTCACCGAGACTAATATCAGATAGACAGAAACTCTCTGCAGTGCAAACTTTCTCCAAGCTCGTTCCTGCCGCACTATCTATATCCTATTCGGTCCGCGAAATAATATTCCCTGCGCACGTGAAATACATCAGGAATTTCCAATCGTGCGACGTCGTCTCTTTCTCTCATCTCACAATCGATCATCGATCCGCCGCTTCATCTCGCGCCCTGAGACTATATAAACTTCAGCAGAGGTTTTAATTAGTTTTTTAATCCGCGAAAGAGAAGAGAAGGAACCGCCCGCGCGAAATTTATATATCAGCCAGAGGATCCCAGGACTGGGTTATCTGCGTTATATGTATAATATATATAGCCGGCGTCTCGTGTTCGCTGGAAGGAAGAGCTCGTAAAACTAATAAATGTATTATATATAGAAGCGCGCGGCTGACTATGTCGGAAGTCGATGTAAACTGTAAATATACACCATCAGGTAGATGTAGAAGCGCGCAGAATATCGCTGAGACTATGATGTATCTGTACGGAGGTATTAATCTTTCTGCAAAGAAGTAGCATTGAATAAGTACAAAAGCTCTCGACGAGATTTATATCGAGAGATTTGATTGAAAAATCGAGGAGGTAATTTATGTACACGGCTCAATTTAAATATTTATTATACTCGAGCGGGGACGTGATTAACAAGCTTTTGTGCGATGCGCGCAACTTGTTTGCTTATACACGCATCGAGTAGCATCCGACGAGTAAAGTAAATCAAATTAAAGGGAATCCTGTGCATTGTAAATATGCTTGTCAAAAATTTAATTCTTCTCTTCCAATAGACAGCTATACACTACATAATAGCAAAAAGACATAGGCATGCCATTCGCAGTCCGTTGTTGAATTGCAGATTCAATCTCGAGATATGTAAAGCCGATACCGAGCTATGCTCCATACGCAAAGCTACAAACTGAAAAGAAGCAGAAAATTGTGTTTACCGTTTACTGGATTTTTATATATACGTATAAGCGGTAACTTTTTTTTTATACTCGGTTATATTCGTAAAAAGAAAAAAAAAAGCATCAGCGGCAAGAGAAACGTACCTATAGATATGATGGTCTTCGCACTCTTCATCCGTCGCGTGACATTCAATTGAGAGAGATCCTTATTAAAAAAGTTGAGCTGGGAAGCGCAGAAATGAGTAGATTGTCCGCCGTCATAATATAGACTATAGCAGCCAGCAGCCGCAGCTGTGGATAAGGAAAATAAAAGAGAAAAAAGTTGTTGTTATGAAACTATAAGAACGGCAGAGCTCCGCTTTCAACGGCTGCAGCCGCAGTGCGCGAAATAAACACGCGAATGAAAGGACTGACTGTATATGTGTGTACTCCTTTACACTTCTCCTCTCTTTCTACATACATGTATACACATGACAAAGTAAATTTGGTAGTCAGCAAATTACGTAAAATAGCAGGTATTTTAATGTTTATAGAACAAAAAAAAAATGACATACTCTAGCTATAGGAAACCCTATAGAATCAGGCCAGATTCCTCTCACATTCTCGAAATGTCCTTCCCTCCAAGTATGCCTCGTTCAGATAACACACACGTATATCCTACTCTGCAATTGCAGCAGCAGCAGCAGCGGCGGCGATGGTGAAAGGCTTTCTATAGAGACGAGCACTGGAAGCCAAGTGACGAGCCTGTATAAAGGCTTCAGTCATATACGCGCGTTCCACGAACTCTCTGCTGTTACCGAGAATAGAGAAAATTCAGCTGCAGAGTAAACAGAGCTAATCTAGCGACTGCACCGCCCAATTTCCCCGAACAAAGCCTTAGTATATATTTCGCGGTCGTCGCATAATCGCAGCGACAGATATAAACAGCAAATAAAAATACTTACTCACCAGTCTTTGTTCTGCTTATGTATACCTAGGACACAAGAGCAGCAGTGCAAGGAAAACTCGAGAGAATCAACAGCCGCCACTGCCGCAGGGATGCACAGCGGTCGTTCCTCCCTCGCGGGATAAATGCACTCTCACACCGAGTCTACGCACACATCACATCAGTAGTAGGTATAGCGCGCCGGTATATGTATATACGCGGAGACGCGCGCAGAAGCCGAACCTGCAGCGACGGGCTTCGCGGTCCGACTGCCAAAGTACCGAGTGTCGAGAGAAAGCGAACTCTCTCCTGCGCTGCTGAGAGGGAGGCAGGAGCGCATCTCCTTGACCGCGCCCCCGCGCCCTACCGTTGCCACTACTCTCTTTCTCTCTCGTCGTCGCCGGAGCGACGCGAAGCTCGCTTATGCTTTCATCGGAACACATCATCCAATTTTTGTTTGCATCGTGGTTATTACTGATTTGAGAATATTATAGCTATTATGCTTTGTCTAGTTGCTTTATACGTTGGACCTCGTATTTATATGTACTTGTATGTTACAAGACAGATGTGTATGTACTGCATACAAAGCTGTCTAATTCTTTTTCTCTCTCAATGCACGTTGCAACTGCATCTTTAGGATATATAGCCGATATATAGGTATAAAATGTGTATATCTGCGAGAGAAGGGCTAATGCATCGATGATCTCTCGCGCCCGGAGACTGGATCGTCGGCCGCGCCCCTTTTCTTGTTTTTCCACTCAGGGATCATTCGCAGCTCTATTATGCACGGTCACAGATTCTTGGAAAACTTGCGATATTTTACGTTGATATAACTCGATCTAAGTAAAAAAGATTTGCAAAATTCAAATAGATTTATTTCTGCAGCTGGAGGGCGTTTAGGTAACTGGTGATATCTAATGGAACATTACTTATTGGAAATTATTTGAAAAAACCGGGGCTGTTTTACATGTTCTTCTCATTGTAGAAATGTATCATATCATATAGTAATGGATTTTTAAAATCAAGAATGTAAGGAAAATGTTCCGGACGGAACTTTCATTTTAAAAAAGTAGGTAACTAAAGTTGATTGAATAGCTGGGGAAATATAATATTCATGAGTGGCCTAGCTATATGTCTTGTCATATCTGACTTATTCTACTTAACGTAATGCTTAGAATTCAAAGTAGAATTATATATACAATGATGTCAAAAAACCTGTTTTCTTAAATATATAGTTTTCTTTTGCAGTGACTTATCCATTATTATTTTGTCATTAAAAAATGTGTCTACCGAAGTAAAAAAAATAATAATGAACTCAAGTTTATAGGTAATGTACTCGTACAAGATAAGTTCTGTCGGTAAAGTAGTAATTCCCACTACTTTCATGGTAGTCCTTCGTGTATATATAGAGGAACAAGTTTCCAAAATGATTTTTGTTTGCCTAAAAGAAAATTTGAACCAATGCAATATTAGCAATGAAATAGAGTATAAAGAATTGGAACGTAAAATTATAGATTGAATAAATGAGCATTCTGCAGTTTATTTCTATAGATTTAGGTCATGTGTTTGAATTTCATTAGTATCTACATAATTATAAGCAGAAGTTTTGATAAAAAGTTTTGAATTAAAATCTCGGCTAATAGAAGCTACGAATTATGTCGATTATCTTAGCAATTAAAATTTTGTTTAACTTTGCTCAAAGAGCTGTAACTTTATATAAAGTATTTAATTCATATTTTCAAAGTGAAATTCATACTAAACTTATTCAATACATTTCAACAATAATAGTTTTCTACTTTACTACTTCAAAATTTCGCTGGTTGGCTGGGTTTGATTAAATGTATGATTACATTAATTAATTGTATGTGTGTATTATTCATGTAAGAAAAAACAACGCAAAGATAGTAAGGATCTAGATTTAATTCTGAAAAATTAACGAAAAATGACATGTCTTCTTCTTCTTTTTAACAATTGATGAAACGCGTGTTCTAATGTTACAAACATGCACTAATAATGCGCAAGATCTTCACTTAATTTTACTACAGTCGTTATTTATAATATATATATTATATAAATTTTACATTTGCCTTATCTCTTAGTAAAAAATTACGATTCTCTACAACTCTGGCGTTGTAAAATAAATAAGTCGATATCTCTTGTATGAAAAATCGCAAAATCAACTCAAGAAAGAATAGGACAGGTACCGTCAATAGAACCAATTGCCAAATTCTGTGAAAAGAGAAATCATTGTTGTGTAAGTAAATGCTTTATCAACTTATTAATGGAATGTCCTAGCATTGTTTTCCCATCTTTACATCTGGTTTTCTTTTTCACATTGCAATTTGACACGCTAATATTAATTTTAATTCTTGACAAACTATAAAAGTTGATTAACAAAAGTTTAATGATGTTTGTCAGATAGTTCAAATAATTTATTCTTTCTCCTTCTTTCTGAATCTTAGAACTATTTAAGAATATAAGATTGTATTTCACGTTTGAAATCCAAGACTATGAACTCGCATTCCTTGCAATACTTTGCGCTCCTCGTTGATTCCAGTATGCTTCCAGATCGAATGGTTCAAAATCTGAAAATTTCAAATTGCATTAGTTTTGAGCAGAGTACAAACACTCGATAGTTTATGAAAAACTGTCTAGTGCTTACCTTTGAGCTGTGGATTGGGTTCATGTTCTTGATAGTATGTTACCAAAGCGTTATTCCTGTAGTTTGCAGAATTTCCATGCTGCTGATTATGATAGCTATCTAACTCCTTGGATACTGAACTCCAAGCTGCAATTTAAAGTTCATAAATTAGCCACAAATACTCAAAATCAAACGACTTTGTAGGGTAAACAAAGCTTACATTCAAATATGTACTTGATTAAATCGAAATGCTGCGAGGTGGCTTCATTCTGTTGATGATGCCTTGGAGGCATCGGTGCTGGCCTTTTTCCGTTCATCGTGGTCATCTGTGGTCTCGCACTGAAACAAGAAAAACCTTTACTTCACCTCTGCGCTAGAAGCAGCCAATAACCAGAAGCTCATCGAACAAAGAGAAAGAGAGCTTATCATAACACCGCGAAGAAGAACGAAAACGCAGCCTTATATCAATAAGCAACTTGACAATCGGTCGCAAAATTTCCCACCAGCTCACCTCTCGCGTCGATAAAGCCAAAGACAAACACGTCGACGGTGCAAGTGTCAAATCCGCGTCTTTATCAGGCCGTACGCACGTATCCATCATAATAATAATTGACGACGACTCCTGCCACAGAACGTCAACCCCGCGAGAAAGAGAGAGAAAGAGAGATAATAGAGGCAAAATGTCGGCCAGCGCAAAACACATGCAAGTGGCTATAGGTAGCGTAGCGTATATAAGTATAATAGGTACATACATCCGCGCTACTTTTTCCAGATTTTGACGATATTGCAGCGCGTCCCTCAAGGTAGACAAACCAAAGAATAGACTGGCACTGATGCCTGCTCCCGCATTACACGATAATATTAGTCGCACCCCGTAATACACACGCTCGAAACGTCAAACACTCACGTGTGCTGCTACTGTTATCGATGCGTATAGGTATATGTAGGTAGTACCCGTATATCTCTAATAGTCCCCCACCTCCCCTAAACAATCCGGAGCAGCAGCTCCGTTTACCTCGTATATTTTCTTCGAAAACGGTAAGAGCCTTGTGCGGAGGCACTTGTTTATTGAGAAACGAAGATGGGACTCACCTCATTTTCACAGCCTGGTGCGTTATGCGTCTACAAAGTTAGTATACGTTGTGGAAAAACCAGAGTCGAGAGAGAGAGAGAGAGAAAGAGGAGTGAGTCTCGATTCTCGAATCAGTCAGCTGGGCAGCGGACGGATTCCCGCTTGCAGTCTGCGCGCACACACGCAGCAGTCTATACTTTTTATCGCTGGAGAAAGCAGAGCAGCAGATCAGATGCTTCTGCAGCCAAGCAAAAAACACACGCGACACCTTCTTCTTCGCACGCGCGCGTCCTTCTCCCTCTCTTATACTATAGGTGTAGCTATATTGGAACTAATGTGTGGAGCGAACTAAAGAGAGAGATAGAGAGAGGGTAGACGATGGATGTAAACTAGACTAGCTAAGGACCGCGTGGGTGACCCAGGCCATGCGTCCAGCCAAGTATAGGTAAACCGTAAATGACTGTTCGAGACGACGTTTTGGTAAACAGGAAAAACGGACGACGAATGTATACAGTAGCCTCCCTGCTCTGCACTGTCACAACATGACACGAGTACCTATATCCTAGGTAGATCAGTTCCGTGTTGTGGTTTTGTCCGCGACTGCGCACGCTGCAGCTGCAGTTTACTTTGCCGCGATCGAGGCTGCAGAGCTGTTTTGCTCTTATGATGCATCAATAACTCTCGTGTTTTGTTATGAAAACAATGAGAACTTTTTTCTGGTTGATATTCCAACCACTTACTCTCTTGCGCCCCCTCCCCCCTTCATCTGTTTCAGCTCGGTACTTCTGCTATTTTTAGACGAGCCTCAGATGTTTTTGTTTATGTTTTAATTGTTATTGTTTACATCCGGGAGAAATAAAGTTTGTTTCTGTAATCAGTATATACACAGTGTAGACTTTTCCATATTTAAGGCTATTATGCAAAAATGATTATTATATACTTATTTTTATAGGAATTCATAAAAAATTGATAGGTATCGATGTGCAGTGGCGATGACAGTGTGAGACCGTCACACGACACTCAGTTCGGGTGGAAAAAAAATGCAAGAACCATCGCGTCGTGCTGAAAACGTCCTTACGCAGCCCCTTTTACACTCAATACTATGTATCCACGGACTTGTACTCCAAATCAATTTTATATTCCCCCAAAGCCATCTTTAAGAAATCTAACAATTGGAGCAATAAGTACAGGCAAGTTTGCTTAAAAAGTGATTGAAATTGAATAACAAAGAGAGAAATAGGTATATATTATGTATTGATGAGTGTAAAGCAGGCCACCAACATAGGTATAGCTAGAACCAATCAGAATCATCATCAGTGGCTATCTCTGACGCGCTCGCAGCTCGCGGGCCGCGGCCGCCCCGCGCAAACGCTGCGCAGTCTGCGGCGCCACGCGTTTCCGGCGTCGCGCTTCTCTCTCTGCGTAACATCCGCTCCGTTCTACTACTCTCTCGCATTCTCTCTCTCTCTCTCTCTCTCTCTCTCTCTCTCTCTCTGAAAGAGCGAAACGGTGTACGACCGGCTAATAGCATATACCATACTCACTCTCTCGTTGGTGCTTCTCGCGGGAACTTCACTATACCTTCTAGGCAGCGTCGGCCGTGCCGTGCGTGTACGCTTCTCACTAGCGCGCCATTACGCGCGTCTAGCCTTCAATTGATTTTCCTGCTGATACACTTTACAACCCAAGAGTCGAGCTGATACGCATCAGTCAAGATGACGGACAATCGTGAGTACAATTTTCATTCTTATAACTTTTAACTCAAAAAAAAGTTAGACTGATTGAGAGGCAAGAAAACGGAGCATCTCAAGCCGTAAAGCGTGCTCGCGCCATGTATTGGACGCCGCCGCCGACCATTTCCGTGATCGACGTACATACGCTTGGAAAGTCGATGCTTTTACCATTTCGCGCTTGCTCCTATATGATCAGAGAAACGGCGATAATGGCGTGGCTCGTTGAATGTTTTTCCAGAGTACGCAAACTACCAGCAGCAGGGCTACAACCAGTACAGCCAGCCGCCCCCGTCGACCGGCACAACTGACACTAGCTATCCGCCCCCGAGCACGGGAGGTGCTACCACTTACAATCAGTACAGCCAGCCTCCGCCAAACTACCAGAGTTACCAGGGCTATCAGGATACTGAATCCAGCCAGGATTATAGTCAAGCTCAAAGCCAGAGTGGTTACAGCCAGGGCAGCTATGGTGGCTCTGGAGGAGCCAACAACGGAAGCAGCGGTGGCAACAACTACGGAGGAAGTAGTTACGGAGGTGGAAACAGTGGAGGCAGCGGAGGTGGTGGTGGCGGTGGATACAACAGGAGCAGCTCTGGAGGAGGTGGAGGTGGAGGATATGGTAGTGGTAAGGACACATTTTATTTTAAAAGACTCAACTGAAAGTAATCCTTTGAACACCTGCGGAACTAATGACACTTCTTAGTTTGAGTTCTGGCTGCAATGAATGTTAGTGAATTTTTCAGTTTTTTAAAAGAAAAATCTACTTTTATATGCATATTCTATGCTTTCTTGTTTTCCCTTGTTTTCCGGTGATTGTTCATTAGTTTTATCGCTTTGAGCAAACAAGGCGAACAAGGTGGTTAAAGGGTTACAAAGTATTGAAAATATTGTTCCATACTTTACAAATGTTCATTTTGGGGGGATTAGGAGGCGGTGGAGGTGGAGGTGGCCGATATGGCGGTGGAGATGATCGAAGGGGATACAGTGATCGTTCAGGTGGCGGCAGTTACAAGTAAGTTTCAAAATATCTCTCAAATATATGCTTGAGATGGGTAGCAGCAAAGAAATACTCTTGATAACGTACACGTGGAATGAATATTTCATTATCCAAGTGGATAAAATGGGATAATGGGTAATTGGATAAGATTGAAGGTAACTCAAATTACAGAGGTTTTAAAAATCAAAATGAAGTACATTTAGTTTATATAAAATGCCCTGTGCAGCCTTAATATATTTGAAGTGTGTCTACAGGTTTAACACACATATACTCTGAGTAATACAGGTAAAATAATAGACAGGTTGTGTATGACAATTTGACTAAGAAGAGGTTCATTAGAAATGTGTCTTTAGATACCAACGCTGCATTTATATTTTTAAGAAAAACAAAATTGTGTCTTCTGTGGTAATTGCATGACCAGTTAATTGTTCAAAGTCAATATTATTTAAACAAGGAATCTCAAAATATGCGGAGACAAACTTAAACATTAAAGTTTTTTTTTTTTATTTTTCACCAACCTTTTTTTATTGTCAATTTTTGACTACCTATTTTATGACCAAACTTTTTTATAAATGTCTACTGCTGAATATTTTTTCACTGTATTTAATAAATTTATTTGAATTCAATTATTCAATTTTTAACATAGATGTTATTTGTAATACGGTCACATGGTATGAGTGACTGAATGGATGAGGCTTTCATGAGCGTGTGTCAAGAAGTTGAATGAAAGAAGAAAAGATAGATCGTACATCACGTTTGGTGTCATTGCTGATTTTTTTTTAATTTAAAATTTGTGTGAAGTAACATTTATTAATTATTTTATTCAAGTATCTCGCATGATTGAGACTTTTAAGGACCGTGACGAGACGAATAAATTTTATCCAACAATCTAGACTATGTAATATGGTATTAAAGACTTTAGACAGTAGGTACATCAAGAAGAATGAGAAGTGGTGGCGAAGCAGCTTATGAGTAGCCACACATCATATGAATTCAGTCTGTCCATGAGTCGACTCATTGGTATATCTGCTTCTGTGTTTTAGCAGTGGCGGTGGCCGTGGTGGTTATAACAAAGGTAAATGCACCAGACTCTCTGTACAAGTCTGGTGCTATTCATGCATTCACTCTAATATTTATGACTTATTAAAATACCCGGTCGCTCTGATTATATGAAAGGGCTGCCAAAAAAGTGCATCAGATATCCCTTATGAGAATTACCCTCAGTGAAAACACTTAACAACTTAATAGTATTGGCATAGAGAAGATTATATTTTAATCACCAATTGCTTTTTCCCTCTTAAGAATTAATATGGCTACCTTTAATATGTTCTGTACAAGTTCATTGCATCCACCCATTATAGATATATATTTCCATGCTACAAAAAATACTTATGGTCACTTTTTTTAATTTATTTTTATTTCTTTATTCAAATAAATTAAACAACTACATTACGTTTTAACATTAAATTGAAAATTATGCAATTTCAATTAATTAATAATAAATATTTGGTACTGGAAACGAGAACCTAACATGGTTTCAGTTAAGTTTGAATGTGTCAAAAAAAGGCAGCTGGTGGAAAATATAAGTAAAAAAATATGGCATTTGCGTGTAACCCAGAAAACGAGGTATGCCTGAGGATATGCTGCAGCCCTTTTGTATGTGAAGCTGCTATCTGATGTTTAATAATTTGTCGTCGTATAAACACATTGGGCTTTTTCTCACTGCAACCATAGCGGGAGTCTGGCCGGCGGGTTAAATGTTTAAAGAGAGTCCACGTGGTATTAGGATACACTGAAGATGTATTAAGATTGAGTTTGAGTATAATATGACAGAAAGCGCAATGCCGTTTCGAGTGAAAATTCACCACTGTTTTATATATTGAGTTTAAAAGGTTTCATTGCTCTAGGGCAGTTGTTTGGAGTTAATACGTAAAGCTGTGGTACAGAAAATGATACTGAAGAGAAAAAACAACACATAGTACTAAGCTAAAATGCAGCATCAATGGTTATACTTAACATAAGAATAATTTCATCGGTATAAGATATATACATATATTTATATACACGCTAAGCGAAGCATCGCCTTCCCGCAACGACGAATAAAAAGAAAATTGGACGAATATGTACACAGTCAGCCGTGAAGTCCTTGCGTTACTGTGTTGTCAATGATATAATGATATGAAAATTTGAAACGAGAGATATTTCGATATTACATGAATAGTAAAATGAAACGCAGTGTTGTTGAAATTCCATTAAAGTTGTCGAGAGCAATAGTTTAGTTTAAGAAAACTAGTATTGTAGGATATTTTGATCTCCTGAATATGTAAGTTAAGCTAGCCCTAATGATTGACTCTATTGCAGGAGGATACGGCGATCGCGGGGGTGGTGATGGAATGGTCACGCAAGAGGACACCATTTTCGTGTCTGGCATGGACGCTACCATTACCGAAGATGAAATTTGTCAGCACTTTGGCGCTATTGGTCTCATAAAGGTAATTAGTCACACCCAGCCCAAAATCGTAAACGAACATAATCAACATGTTCACTCACGCTGTTTGCGAACAATTTCAGAATGACAAGCGCACTGGCAAGCCCAAGATTTGGATGTACAAGGATAAGAGCACGGGCAAGAACAAGGGTGAAGCCACCGTGACGTACGACGACCAGAATGCCGCTCGCTCGGCCATCGACTGGTTCGATGGCAAGGAGTTTAAGGGCTGTACCATCAAAGTCCAGATCGCTCAGCACAAGAGCAATTGGCAGGGTAGTCGGGGCGGCGGCGGTGGCGGTGGCGGTGGTCGAGGTGGTGGCGGCGGCGGAGGAGGCGGTGGCGGCGGTGGACGTGGAGGTGGTCGCGGTGGCGGCGGTGGCTATGGAGGCGGTGGCGGCGGCGGACGTGACCGCGGCGATCGCAGTAGCGACCGAGACAGGAATGACCACCGAGGCGGCGACAGCGATCACCGCCGAGACGGAGGCGGTGGAGGCAGTGGCGCTGGATCTCGTGGAGGAGACTGGAGGTAAGCTCTTTCATTACTTAGATGCTAATTGTCTTTTAACATTATTTTATTTGTAAAATTAAATGATAATTACTGCAACATTTGCTTGTTACGTCTGTAAAGGTGCCCCAATCCCAGCTGCGGAAACACAAACTTCGCCTGGCGTGATCAATGTAACCTGTGCAAAAGTTCCAAACCCGAAGGTATGGGTGGAGGAGGTGGCGGAGGCGGTGGTGGCCGCGGAGGCGGTGGGGGCGGTCGAGGAGGTGGTGGCCGCGGTGGTGGAGGCGGATTTAGAGGCGACCGTGGAGGTGGCCGAGGAGGAGACAGAGGAAGCAGAGGAGGATTCCGAGGCGGAGATAGGGGTGGTGGTCGTGGCGGTGGCCGAGGTGGACCCATGCGAGGCGGTGGAGGGTCAGTTTCCACAAAATATTTTGAAATATCTTTATTACCTATCGCGACAAACATAATTACGTGAAATTAATATTTTTCATTTTTAATTTTCAGACGTGGAGACAGAGACCGTGACCGTCAACGGCCGTATTAAAATCTCTCGTTGCAAAGAAAAGGAAGTGATCGCTCGTGCTGACGATCACCTTGCCCACAAGCAACGAGCATGTACATTTTTCCAAAATGCTAAAATAAGTATGCACCCGTTTTTGACGTGTCATGTTCAAGTTCTTTTTTTACACTATTCGTGAAACATGATAGATGTTGTCGAGCTGATGAGTACGAACTTACCCCGAACTCTCCCGATTATTAATAGTGTCCTGATGATTATAATAAACAAATTGAATACCGTTTTCTTCGTTTGAAAGACGAATTGTATTGAATTTTTCTAAAGACTGTGTAATGCTTTTGTGTAATTAAAATGAAATACGATTTACGTTAAATTCTTGACACGATTAAATATAAAGCTAGGTTTTAATAAAAACAGTCCTTAGAGTTAAGAATTAAGTGGTTTTATTTTTATTAAAGACAAAACCTTCATCCTTGATTAATTACCATTATGAATATATTTGTAAGTTATTACACATAATAATTGGTTGTACTTTGGTAACCAATTATGTACAAATACTTTCTAAATCGAACTTATTCTTAATTATGCTAATTGTAAGTAATGTCTTTACTTATATTTACAAAGATTGTTTTTGAGTTATGTTTGCTTACGTTTCATTTGCGAATTTTACTACTATTCACAAACTGTTTACAATTCATTTAACAAATTAACTATACTAAGAAAAAGATGGAAAATATATTTAATTGTACTATTTATTTACAATGATTACGCTTATTAAAATTGAATGAAATTTGTGACAATTTTCACAAAACTGCATTAAAAAAAATAATATCACTTCACATCGAAAATGACAAAAGAAAAATGACGAATCATCGTTATAAAGTTAAAAGAATTACGAATAATGCTATTTTTGTAAGAGCGGTTTTGTGTAGAACCAAAAAACAATTTTCTCTCCTTAAAATAAACTACTTATTCAAAAGCCATGTTTGATAAAGAGGAAGACTCTTCACAAATAACAGTCGAAATAAAATGGTCACTTAAAGATCACGAATTCGAATGCTGCGATGGCGTCAGTCCTCCAGAATGTTCAGGGCTGTGCTTTTGCTTTTTTCGTTTCTTCTCCTTTTTACGTTTTTTCCGCGCTTCTTTCTCTTCGTCGTGTCGCTTCTGTTTCTTGTGCTTCTTCTCATGCGTATCGACGCCCCCGATATCAGTTACTGTTGTCTCCTGCCCACTAGGAATTTCACCAGGTTTGTGCTTATGCTTCTTGTGTTTATTCTTGTGCTTCCTTTGAGGGGCTTGGTTAATGTATCGGTACTGTTCCGGTAACTGAAATAGAAAATAAACGTCAATTATAATTTTGGTCAAGTACAAACGTAATTTATGCATGGATCTGATTAATGGTGCACATACCGGGCCTGGGTGTAGCCTGAAACCAGCTAATTGTACACTTGTCAATGGAAGAAGTTCTTTTCCTCCAATTGGAGGTTTTTCAATCACAGATCTTAAAGAACTATTATCTTGATCACCAGGTGTATCGATAATACCAGGTAAATTTGGCAAGAATGAAGACAATTGCTCTTTAAGCTTTTTTCCGCTAAATTTGCTATACGAATGCTCCAGACCATAATAGGTCATTAAATTCCTGGCTCCTGTTAATTCGCTTTCACCTATGAGAAAAAAAAGCAATTATTTAATTTTGATTCCAATTGCTCTGCAAATTTACAATTTATTTTACTGGAAAAAAAGCACTTACCAGGTGGTTCTTTCATCAAATAAAATGGTCCACTATGAACAATGGATGGATTTTTTCCAAGTGAAATGGTAGTTTTCAAAGTGCCCGTAGAGTCCTGTCTCGAAACAACAGGAGAACGGGCACCCCTTGGAGAGGATTTTGGTGAGTACTGCTCTACTTTAGTGCGAAATTGATCGCCCATCATCGTGAGGCCTTATTTCATTGCACTTTTACCAACAAAAAAGGAAGGATATTGTCGAGTGATTGACAATCACTTTCTCTAATGCTTAGCAGACAATATACTGTCTGATGCAGACTGTAACAAAAAGAAAACAGTATTTAGAGCGATGAATGCAGACAAAGTTCATAAAAGCAGTAATTTTTAGGCAGGTCAGAACTTAAAACCTGTAAAAAAATAATAGCGTAATATTAGGTTGTATAAATACATGTAAATTTGTCCTGTATGATAGCTTGCTTGACAGAAAATTGTGTTGAATAACGGCATCCCGATACCGGTGAAAAATCGTATCAAGCCATTATTTGTAAGCAACGAAGGAGGCCAGATTGCTTCGAATTGGTAGGTATATGTAGCTCAGTGAGATTTCGACACCCAGACACTGGAGAGACACACAGTACCTAACCTAAGAAAGCCTTCATTTCTCACCTTAACCCCCTATACATATAAGGTGGGACAGCACAGCTGCAGCGAAACCCCTCAGTTCTGCAACGCAAACATGGTTTCGCCCGGGTGGTCCTGGCGTTGCTGGCCTCACCAGATTTCACTCATGTACTCCACGACGACATCGTCCGGGTCGACAACGTTGACAGCATCAGAGCGTCAAAGTATACATATATAGCAATATTGCTGCTTATAGCTATAGCCAACTCGTAAGTCACATTCGCAACGCAAACCATAAGCCGCAAACGCAACGCACGCATTGTGCATAAGGCGCATGCGCATCAATTTGAATTTATCTTATCGTCGGAATGAAAGTATTATAATATGACAAGTTGAAAGTTAAGAGTATGCGTCTTATTTTGATACGTGAGTATATCCATTTGCGTGATAATTCTTTATTTCGTTTAATTTCACCGACTTGCTGTTGCACGGGGAGATCACGCACTAGGCTGGATATCTAGCAAAAAAAACCTATAATATTTATGTTTCTACTTTTTTTTATTTTCATTCCTTCCTCTGCAACAATACACTTGCTAAGCAATATACTGAGTACAGTAATTTTAATTTTAAACAAAAACACGGCAAAGTGTTGTGTGCTGAATTGTTATATTTTTTATATATTTTACGTCGTGCAGATATTAGATGTATGGTTTCAAAAATCCATTGCTCCGAATTTTCAAACAAAAACAATAAAACAAACAAGTATAATAATAGTGCCCCACTCTCCCCTACTATCGACAAAATCCTTACCTCCACCCAGGCACCGGGTTTTCGGCATATGGTTTTCAGTCGTTTCCCTATATATAGACTGTCACGAGCTCGCGAGTGCGACTTTAGTTCGCAGACATTCGATCATTTTGGCGGGTAATACATCAACAAAAACATGACGGAGATCGAAGAAAAGAACGTCGTAGCGCAGAATAATGGCAAGGCCCAGATCAATGGGGACGCAGACGAAGATCATGAAGAGTATCAGTACCTCAAGCTGATCGAACGGATTGTTGCAAAAGGTGCCGTCAAGACCGACCGCACCGGTGTGGGGACTCACTCCATTTTCGGGACACAGATGAGATTCAGCTTGAGAGATGGTAAGGGATTTTTTTTTAATTTTAATTAAATATTTGTTGTTTTCCAAATTTGCTGCAGTTCTTGTTCTCGTGCTTATTTTAACATTCCTTCTTTGCATTCGGAGAAAATTTTGCGCGCGCAAATAATAACCTAAAATCGTTCGATAATACGCGTAGTATATGCGATATAAAAGCCTATTAGGTGTCGCGATAATTAAAAACATCGATTCTGCGAATTTACAGGCGCCATGGCAGTTTTTTCGAATTTTGATGACACTTAATCTTTTGCGCAATGTGACACAATTAAAATTTTTCTTTCCTTTTCAAATTTGAATTTTTTAATTTTGCGTGATAAGAATAATTTATTCACATATAGGTATACCTACATCTGTCACGTTGTCAAACCATTCTCTTTAGCGATTTCTTATTTATCCATTATTTCACTTAGGCGTCTTTCCTCTGCTGACAACAAAGCGCGTTTTCTGGCGTGGTGTGGTCGAGGAGTTGCTTTGGTTCATAAAAGGATCCACTAACGCAAAAGAGCTTTCCGACAAATATGTGCATATCTGGGACGCCAACAGTTCCCGTGAATTTTTGGATTCCTGCGGATTCACCGATAGAGAAGAGGGCGACTTGGGCCCTGTATACGGATTTCAGTGGCGGCACTTCGGAGCCAAATATGTCAATATGCATACGGATTACACTGGACAGGGTAAACATTATTTTTGATAATTTCATTCTTTATCTATTAATGATGTTTAATTTATATGTGACAAACGCATGCTTTACGATTTTAGGAGTTGACCAGTTAAAAGAATTTATTGACAAAATAAAAAACAAGCCGGACGACCGACGAATAATCATGTGCGCCTGGAATCCAGTAGATCTTCCTATAATGGCTCTTCCTCCTTGCCATGCTCTTGTACAATTTTACGTGGCTGATGGAGAGCTATCTTGTCAGCTGTATCAAAGAAGTGCTGATATGGGACTTGGCGTGCCATTCAATATTGCCTCTTATTCATTGCTGACATACATGATCGCCCATATAACGAATTTAAAGGTATAAATATAGCACAACAGTACATTATGTTTGGAAATGATAACGTTGACAAGGAGTATTGCAGGAAACACTCATAGAGTTAGTTACTAGTAAAAAAATTTATTTTAAAATTCATGCTTTCTTTATAATTATACAGAATTAATACTTTGAAGACGTTGAAAGTAATATTTCCTGCAATAATCAAGAAATATTCTGTAATATGTACTCAGTATATTCTTGATTAAGAGATGAATTTTTTTGTAGACATTTTTTTTTTTATTAATGTTAATTTGTTCACAGCCAGGAGATTTTGTACATACAATGGGTGACTGTCATGTATATCGCAACCACGTACCAGCACTAAAAGAACAAATCGCGCGAAAACCAAAACCGTTCCCGACTTTGAAGATAACAAGAGAAGTTCAGAATATTGATGATTTCAAATCAACCGATTTCCAATTGGATAATTACAAACCACATGCGAAAATATCTATGCCTATGGCGGTTTAATACTATTTTATAAAAGAAAGGAGGCTTAAGTACTTCAACGTTTTTTTTAGCAATAACTATATTTTATTTTCTAATAAAACGATGTTCCTAATAAACTCATATCATAATATTTATTTTAAATTTGACTTTTAATTATTGTTTACAAACTAGTAGTCAAAACAGTTTTGACCACAATTAGCCTAAATCCCGCTCCGATTTATGGCTGGTACGAGCACAACTTATGAAAGAGTTAGCTCCATCTACAATCGTTAAAAAGATCTAAGAGGTTCTCAAGAATCTTTTGGACATGAATAAAAACTGCTTGTAGGCCAAACTTAAATCCTAAAAAAATTATTAATTCGACCGAACTTTGAATAGTTATTATTTTAGATATTGAAAAACAAATATAATTTTATCTCTGCTTATTATTAGTTATAAATATAATCTATTACTTAATTTTTATTTAGATTATTTATAAACATTCTTTATAATTTAAGAAAAGGAAATTTATATATCTTTGATTACACTTTGAAAGAATTAAAATTTGTTTGCATATAATGACAAATAAGATAAGAAATGAATAAAAATTTGAATCTATAGATTAACAAAATTTTTCTGTAACTTAATATTAAAAAAAAAATCATAATAAGGATCTTATTATCGCGAAACAAGTTGTAAAAACTAAGGCTACCACATTTGCTCGTCATTCGATTGTGAAGTACTTAGTTGGTGGAGTTGTTGAGTGACTGCCAAGGTACCGCTTTCACTAACTGTTATTATCACCCATATTATGTCTGAAAATAAAAAGAAAATATTATAATGATTTTTTAAAAAAGGTCAGTAAGAATATAATGTATTGTTCTAACACAATTTTAAATGAATCTAATATTTACCCCCAAAGTAGGAACCATTTGACGTCATCATCCTCCATTTACTTTGGAAAACTCCTGAATCTGAAGGACTCACTAGATCAACGCTAAGCTCAACTGTTTGTCTAGGAGGCAAACATGGTACTGGTACTCTTGTGCATTCTCCCATTTGTACACCACCTGTATAGTTTAAAAAAATACCCTCAGGCCAAGGTTCTGTTCCACTGTTTTGTACATGCCATGATTTTCTGAACTTTGTGTTTGGTGGTACAGATTCTCCTTCACCAATTGTAGAATCACATATTAGCGTCATCATTGGTAGATTACGTGTTGTCTCAAAATCAAAGTAACTGCAAATTGCTGCTTGTAGATTCCTGAAAGGGTAAAAAATTGTTAGTTTATTCATCTTTACAGCTATATTTTTTTCATAAAGTAAAGCCATAATAGACCCGATGTTATTAACATTCCCAGCTATTTGGAAAACCTTCCTCATGAAGAAGTAATACAAGTCTTACTCTGAAAATAGTATCAAAAGTGAACTTTGACAAATAAATATATATATCTAAGTACAAGTAGTTATTTATTTTATGCAAGGTGACATCTTAAAGAAATCGTAAAACTAATAACTTATAAATAAGTAATAATTGAATCTCATCAACAGCTTTAGAAACAAATAAAAAATAAGCTGCCAAAGTTTCAACAATCACTAAAATGAAAAGGACCCATTATCTACAATGAACAACATAACAAGGAGTTGATGTTGAATCTATACAACAAAATTAAGCATACTGTAATAGAATACTCGAAAGAAGCAAGGTTTGCGCAATAAAAAATAGATAAGAATAACGTGAGAAAGTCGGTGTAACTTTTGTTGCTTGCTTTCAGTTGGAAGCAAGAACAATGTATTTGGAGCTTAATTAAAAGCAGCTCAACTGATAAACTAAGTAACTGACATTGTGAGTAATCTGTGTATGAAAGAGTTAAAATCGAAAGCTAGCTCTGAACAAAGAAAGAAAGAGTCAAGTGCAAAAGGGGTCTCCAAAAGAGTATTTGTCAACAAGTATCTCTTGGATATATCCATAGGCCTAAGAAAATCCCTTGTGCTAAGTAAACAATAGCTATTAGATCCAGAACCAAGTGTGTACAGTTCTCGGTTCGTAGAAAGCTTAAGCAATGTCGCATCGATTCCTAAAACTCGTCTCGGCCGTGAAAACTCTTGCAGAAAGGCATTGAAAAAACTGGAGGCAGTCCATTAAATATACTCGTCGTCCGTCGTATATGTAGGTTATGTGCGCCACATAGACAGGCACGTACACATTGCCTCTGGCACGAGATCGCAGACATCGCAGCAGCATTCGCAGCTATAAGATATTAGGTAGCGCTAAGCTGAGCTCTCGTAGCGCGCACGCACACAAACAAAGCCATCAGACAGATTGACTGACTGGCTATAAAGCGCGAGAGAGAGAGAGAAAGAGATAGGGAAAAAAGGCTGGGCAAGGAGAAACGAAAACAAAGCATAGAATAGGGGCTATATAGATATAAAAAGACTGACCAGTTGTTCATGTCCAGGAGGAAGGCAGCGGCGGCTTCGTTGAGTTGGTTCCCGACAAGGACCTTCTGCATCTGCTTGACGAGGTCATCCTTGTCGGTCGTCCCAAGGCAGCTGAACTGTTGCAGCAAGTGCTGGTCCAACTCGTCGACGTCCATCCTTAGAGTTTGTATGTCTCTCGCTTTGTTATAGACACGCGCGCACGCACTTGTCCGTCCGTCCGTCCGTCGTCCCGTCCAGAAGTGTACTTCTTCCGATTTCCAACGATACACTCGGATCTTGTCTTGCGCTGTTGCAGTACACAGTCTCGACGTTGAGAGAGACACTTCCGCACCACGGAAAGGAAAACACACTACTGCTGCTACCCGTTGTTACGACTGCTGCTGCTGCTGCTGCTGCTGCTGGAGCAGTGCTCCATTTGTTGTGCGCGCGCCAGACTGCACTGCAGCGCGCATGAGAGAGAGGGGGAGAGAAAATGTGAAAAGAAAAAATAAAAGCGTTCGTTCGACTGCGCGTACACGTATTATCGCGTCGTACTGACGAGCGTAAAAAATATATAAATATAGATATATATGACGTATATTTATGCGAGACACACACACACGCAGTTCCCTCCACTACTTAGTACTACCTACTTATACTACTGTATAAGCTGGTATAAGTAGGTACTAGTAGTAGAGGAAACTGCCACCAGTAGGTACTGGCTTTGCGTTAGTTTTACTGATTATTGTAGGGAAAATTCTTTAAGTTCAAAAGCATAATCAATACTGATGGTCTGACAACAGGCCGAATTGGTACACCCAATATTACTCTTACAACCGCGCGGACCAGTATATTTGGATTTTGCGACATTCAGCGATTGTTCCGCGGAATAATAAGTACTTGAACTAATAAATTTTGCTTTTTACATGTGACGTTTAATAAGAAAACAAACGAATTATACTTATACTAAGTGATTCTTATTTTTTTAATTTATAAAAAAAAGTATTTGATAAAAAATTTTACTTAAAAGTCATATTTTACATTGTTTTTTACAGAAACTCCCGTCTACTTACAGTGGCTCCAAGCATCCTCTTTAAAACACATAAAAATTAGTATTATTACGTATAGCCAAATTTAATACATTTTTAAAAAACGAAAATAGTATAAAGCAATACTACCAACTGAGCGGAGCGCCCTACTGTTCCGTTCTTTGCGAATTGCGAATGATGACGAATCGTGGCTCCAACATAATATATGATCAAGGGGCGCGACAGCGCCGCGCTGGCAAGCAAAAGTACGACGCATATGCAACGGAGACTATAGACTGACCCGAAATAAACCTAAGGAGAAAAGAAAACTGAGCACACACGTCGCCGACGGAATCTTGAATTTTTCAAGAAATAATTTTACAAGCAGTAGTGTATGTCCTGTTAAAAGGTAAATTGCCATTCATTCTTTTACATACAGATTATATTTTAAATATCACTTGAAGAATATACGGTGTTTAAACTTTTATCATTTTTAAGTTAAAAAATGGAAACCGGTTAACCTCAAATTTTATTCAATTTACGCGAAAAACCAAGTGCTTTTTTCTTAGTATATTATACATTTTTATTTATTGCTGCAACATACAACATGAAACTGCATGCACTGTTGTGTTTTGTAACATAGTAAATTTCTAAATTATATATATGAATTTCTATCGGTAATACAGTAATGTATATATGTAATTTATTAATCCTGCACCAACAGAAGTATTCACGCAATGAATGAACTCACACTTCCTCCATCTCCAAATTGGTACTTAAGCAATATCCTTGCTTGCGCAAGTGATGGAACTGTTGGTTGGGGTGCCAGGAATTCCATAGTGGTAGCCAAAGCAAAGGAAACTTCAAAAAATTTAGATTTCTCCATCATAGACAGAGCTCACACAGACAGGGTTACATGCATAACATTTTCTCCAAATTATAATGAAGCTGGTTTTCATCGTTTAGTTTCTGGTGGGGACGACAACATTGTTAAAATATGGAGTTTACAAGACTTGAAGATGGAAATGAAAAACTCTACATTGAATGTATGTAATTTTTAAATCTATATTGCAAAATAAATAGTTAATTCTTCGTCACTTGTTTTACTAACATGCATTTTTATGATTTCAGAGTAGTCAAAAAGTAATTGGAGTAGATTGGTCCAAACATAATTCAAATCTTATTTGTTTTGTGAGTGAAGATGGCTTATTGGTAACATGGAATATCAGTTATGATGCCAGCCAGGCAATAACTCTTGGAGGAAAACTTACTGCTACGTGTTTATCTTGTTGTCCACATGATTCTAATTTAGTGGCAATTGGTTTTAAAAGTGGCTTGGTATATTTGGTTGACATACGTGGATCTGGTTCTGTAACTTATCAAATGAGAGGTCATAATGTTGAGATTGTAAGCTTATCATGGTGTCCTGTACCTGTTAACATTTTTGAGAGCAAGGAAACAAAAGAGTTCCTATTAGCATCTGGTGCTAAGGATAAGTATGTAGGAAAGAAAATGTACAAATATTTTGTAAACGTTTTATTCATATTTTTTTTTTGTTTTTTACAGAGATATATTTTTATGGAAGACTGATGGACGTTATCAAACACAGATAACACTGCCACCAGTACCATTAGATTCAAGTAATCACAAATGTAAAGTCAGTGCCTCAGCAGGAAGTTATACTGCAGTATGTTGGCTAGAGCCAACTATCCTTCTCACAAGTTCACCATGGGGAGAACTGCTAATGTGGGATTTAAATGGAAGTGCAAAGAAAAAATTCACTCCAAAATTAATCCATGCTAAGCATGGCAGAGGATTATTTTCTATTGCGGGTTTAGCTGCCAAATCTGTTCAACCACCTGAAGACAATGAAAGTGAAAATTGGAGATCAAAAACTAATATGTACGTATCCTAATCATTATTTTGTTTATAATAACCGTTGTATAATAACTTGACCGTGTTCTACACTGTTTTTTTTTTTTCATTGAAGCAAAGCAATTTGGACTCTAGCCCAAGACAGACAAGTAGTTTGTTGCAGTCTTTTAGACAGTGAAACTTCAATAGAATATACAATTCCAACACAAGGTGGCTTTGTGTACTGTATGTCAGCTTGTCCTGTGGATACATCTCAGATTGCTTTTGGAGTGGGTGATGCCATGATACGTTTGTGGAATTTATCAGAGCCCCATGAAACCACAATAGAAGTCCAAACGTTATGGGAAAAGATTATAGGAAAAGTCAGAGCAGTAAGTTATATTTGATTGGTTTCATTATCTTTCATCAGTAACGAATTTGGTTTTATTCCATGATTAAATATTTCTAGATATCTTGGCATCCTGAAAAAGAAAATTTACTAGCATTTGCGACAAATGAAGGACGGGTCGGAACATTCGATACAAATTCGAAAAAGCCCCCTATATTATACAGACAATATCACAGACGCATTATTTATTCAATTGGTTGGGGTCCAGCTCCAAATGTCAAGGAATATGCCCTTTACACGTGTGGTGATGGCGAATTGGTTTACTATGATCCCGAAAAGTTCAATGACAGTAAGTTATTACAGATTTAAATATAAACTATGCTTCGATTATATATTTTACAAATTCATATTTTTAATTAATTTGATTTGATTTTTTTTTAATTACAGACCCAATATCAGTCATAAAGAAAAAAGACTGCACAGAATTTTGCTGGAAACCAGATTATTCACTTTTAGCATTAGGCTTTGGAGATGGGTATGCTTTCAATTATTATTTAGAAAAAAAAATAAGACAAAATGTGTTACTATAATATAATTTATTACAAAATTTTTTTAGATCAATATCATTTTTAAACCGGGAGTTAAAAGAGTATGGCAGTACAATTAATTTACTGCACAAAGCAATCCAATGTTTAACTTGGCATCCAGAAAGTACCTCATCAGATTTGAACATTTCAACTATGCAAAACTATTTAGCAGTAGCAATATATGGTAGTGCAATTAATATTTTTGATATTTCGACGTCTTATTCTGAAGAAAACAAATCAGATCAATCATCTTTTTATAGAACAATCGCTACATTAAATGGCCATAGTGAAAAAGTGGTATGCCTGTCTTGGAGTCCTCACATTAGCGGGTATTTGGTATCTGGAAGCTATGATAATACTGCTCAAGTGTGTTGGATTTTAAGTTATTTTATAGATGCGTAATTATTTTACTCAAATAACGCTTTTCATTTCATTATAGGTTTGGAAAATCGAAACACAAGAAGTTATTGCTACTTATGCATCTCATTTCAGACCAATTCAATGTTGCATGTGGAGTCCATTTAGTCAAGATTTGATAATCACTGGTTCAGCTGATTTTACTCTGCGCATATGGAGTATTTCAAAACAAAGCGTATTAGTCTCTCCATCTTCAGTGAAAACTTCTACAAGAAATAAACGCACGAAAAAGAAGAAGGCTAAAGAAGTCATCATTACTAATAATGTTAATGAAGGAGAACTAACAGAAGTCAATAGTGAATCTATGATTACAGCTGAAGATAAAAAGGAAAAACTTAATCCAGAGCCAATTTCTGGAGAAATAGAAAATGTAAATAAAAATGTACATAAATTCATCAAAAAGAAAAAACCAAAAAAAGTTACTCATTTTCCTGGATATTGTGAAATTTTAAATGACAGTAAACTTTGGTATCAGTCAGTTAGAAAGCTTATAGATGTTTTAAAATGTAATATTCCAGATAATGAATCCGGTGTATTTGACTGTAATGGATCAGAACACAGTCCAAACAAAGATCATAAGCCTACGAATTTAAATGATGAGGAAGTCCCTATTTTACTTGGTAGCAAAATAAATCTTGAAGAAGCTTTAAATCGTGAAAGTATGTCATCTTAATCTATTGTTATTATTATAATTATTATTATACTTTGATAATTCAATTCAACTTACCTACCATAAATAAATAAACAATAATATTGAGTATTCTACGTGTTACAGAAAAAATTTTAGAATCGAATGGACAATATACCGCCGTTACCGAGATCAATCTTTGGAGTGGAAATTTAAAGGAAAATTTAGAAGAAGCTATAAAAAATAAGCGTTTGAGTGATTATCTAGTATCTTTAGCATTAATTGAGCATAGCATATCAGTTGAGTATGTAAATTATCTATACAAGAAAAGTTTATCAAATAATGTTATAGTAACATTTAATGTATTTAATACATTTACTTTTAGGATGCGGGAAAAAATGATCGAAGCTTACGTTAATCAATTGATTTCGGAGGACAATCCACAAAAAGCAGTATCTTATCTCCTATGTATAAATAAAGTACATGAGGCTGTAGACGTTCTGATGGCATCGAAAATATACAAAGAAGCGTATGCTCTTGCGACTTTGAAACTGGAGGCAAATGACCCTGTGATTAAAAACGTTCTAAGGGAATGGTCAAATAATGCTGTAAAAGACGGAAATTTTGAAAATGCAACGGAGTGTTACATAATGCTAGGAGAATATGTAAAAGCTGCTAAGACTTTAGAACGACGAAGAGACATTGACAGTTTAATTTTAGCGATAGAACTCGCTGAAGTAGCGAAAGACGTTGATTTAATCAAATCAATAGCAGATAAAGCAATACTAGAAGCTTTATTTAATTCTGAATTTGCAACTGCTAAATCTATCATAGAAACTCATCCTCAAATACAGTTTCGTGAAATTGAAGTAGAAGTATTTTGCATGTTGAGTAAAATTTTAGAAAGTACCAATGATGAAATGGTCCTCGATTGGTTGAAAAGCTCATCAAGTAGCGCTTTACTGGAAACTCTTAATAATCGCTTTGCTAAATGTCCCAAAAAGTATTTATTACTACTCCAAAATGATGTGTATCCTCTGGCAGATTCACAGAACGAAAAAATGGTATGTTAAATTGTTCACAAAAATTCATGTATACTTTATATTTTGATTTTACTTCTTTTTCTGAACAGGTACAAATTAGTGTAAGTCATCAAGTTGCACTCTACATATTATCCGATAATAAAAAGCAACAATTACAACACATTGTAAAGGCTTGTGAGATCATATCACAATATGAGAAAACCGGTGTTGCAAAAAGTAAATTACTACTTTCAAAATATCTTTGTATATTGGAGAACAAAAATTTGTCTGATCCATCAAGCATTTTTAATACTACTGAAAATGGTGTTTCAAAAAGCTTACGTGCCTACTTATGTCATGCGATAATAAATTGGTTTAACAAAAATCCATTAAAAAAAGACGAGATTTCTGTGAGCATAAACCTAATTATACCAATTTTAGAAAAATGTGTGGAAGATCTTTTGAATAATGAAGCTGTTAAATTCTGGAATATAACAAGTGAAATCAATAAACTGGAGACTCAATTATCTTTACAAGTTGGTAAGTTTAATTATTTAAAAAAAAAGTATTTTAATAGATAACATATTCTGTTGTATATTTTTATTTAACTTTTCTCAGGAGAAGCCCAAAGCAATACAGAAAATGACTCTACAAACCTTACGGCATTAATAGAAAAATTGGATAAATTAAAAAAGACCAAAAAAGAATTTATTGACGAACGAATTTCGGCACCGAATCCGTTATTTAGTCACAATGACATAATGGAATTCCTTAGTAAAGTTCCGGATAAACAAATGTGTCAGAAAGTAACGGAACTTGTTATGGCTACTTCAAAAAAACTGTTTGCTTGAAAAACAGATTTGCAGCATTGTATTCTTTTTTTTTTTTAATTCCATTGAATATTTTTATACTTATCAAGTATTACTTTATTTTTTAGTTGTATAGTTATAACATACCAATGTTACTGTAAAAAGTAAAATTTATTTTTATAATTTTGTTACTTTTTTATTAATAAACTTATGTACAAATGTATATAAAATGCATTTCAAAAAATTGTTTTACTTATTTATTATTAACTTTCCAAAATAATAGTTGCCTATCACTGCCTGCACAGACAATTTGAACTCTTTGATGCCAGGTCAATCCACCAAGCAACCTAACACGTCCACACAAAATTACTGGTTTAGATTTTAAATTTATAACTTTTAAAAGATTGTCAGGTCTTCCTATACTAGCTATGAGGTTCTCATTTGAAGGAGAAAACTTCATTATCAGACCACCTTCGATGTGAAGAGTCCGTTTTTCCAGTGGTCGGCTAAAATAATGAACAATGAATAAATATAACTAACTACGCATGAGACAAAAACTAAATATTTCATTTACCTTGGTCTTGACATATCCCATAAAATAAGTTCTCCTGAAGAGATACAAGCAACTTTTAAAGGATTTGGACTCCAATCAGCAGTCAATAATGGAATAGTACCAGCATCAACTGACATGATTGCTTGCTGACTTCTGACATTGTACATGCGAATAATGCCATTCTTTTCGGCAACCAAAAGTTTTCCAGTTTCTTCAGTGTGCCATCTTACAGTCATTCCTGGACCAGTTAGTGGAAATGTTAAAATGCATTTTTGATCCTCTTTAATTGCCCAAAGTTTACATGTATGATCATCAGAAACAGAGGCAAGTAGTTCACCATCAGGATCATAGCAAATATCATTTACATAATCTTTGTGACCCTCTAATACCTACAAGAATAAATATATTTTATAATCAGCCCATATTAATGATGATATTAACCATATAATGGTACTTTAAAACGTCACCTCAAATATATTACTCTCACTTAAATCACTATTATACAATCTTATTTTAAAGTCAGCACCAGCCACACAGAAGGAGACTATTTTAGGTACTACGCTAAGTGATGTCTCAGGACTCCAAGCAATTGCATGTACTCTTGTTTCATGGTGAAAAGTACGAAGGGCATTATAAATAATATCTTCTACAACATCATCATCTTCCTAAATAAATATATATATAAAAATAGTTAATTAAATAATTTAAAAACATTTTAAATAGCTTAATAATTAACATGTGTATCATACTTGAAATTTGATGGTTGCAACAATTATTTCTTCTCCCAAAGCAATGCAGATCAGATGCTGAGACCATTCATATGGAGACCATTCAACACACTGAATTTGCTTTGTAAAATTTAACTTAAAAGTTGGTTGAGTTGTCATTGCTTCCTCCATTTTTCTTTATACTTATCTAAATCATAAAATCAAACTTAAGTTTATTGTAAATCAAATCAAGTTTTCTCTAACATAATAATAATGAAATTCAAAAGTAAAATTATACCGGCATAACCTAAAATTGAAGCTATTTTCGTTATTTTATAAGAAAATTTACGCAACGCGCATGAGAATAATGAAAATATGTGCACTTACAACTGTTATATCTTGAAATTAAGGATATTAAATGTTGAAAGTTATTTAATATCTATTGAATTGACTTCAAAATGTACAGAATATAATATATACTCGATCACAACAAATATATTGCGCGAAGGCGAGCGGCGAGCCCGAGCCTCGCGCCCCTCGCGAGGCGCGAAATGTTTGGCAACACGTGTGGTAACATTGCAAAGTTAAAACATATCATATACTTATTATAGATATAGATATAAGTAGATTATAGGTGTACTTATACCTACAATTATAGTACCTACAAAATATGTATATATTTAATAGCACAGATCCTAAAGTTTTCAATGTCATCATTGCACAATAGATTACAGTCCATCTCATATGGTGCAATTGTATTGTGCAATGATGATAAGCTCATATTTTTTTTCCAAACGTGCGTAAGTAAATCTTATTGTTGTATGCATTGTAGAATTTCACTTCTTTTTATGAATATTAATAAAGCCCATGGAAATACGGAACTATTTTTAAACAAAATATATTTTATTAAATGTTTGGTTCTTGTTTTCAAATGTAATCATTATAGATCAATTTGTAACCATAACAAAATAGTAATCTAATTGAAATAAATTTAAATAATAAAATTAAAATAAATATACAGTAAAGATTCACGCATTATTTACGTAAGAAATCAAAAAATGTTCTCATTTATTTACAAGTATTATTAAAAATAATATTAAACGCGATCCTGCTTTTGATTCAGCCATTGGATGTCGTCATTCATTTCTATGAGAGCACGATTTGCATTGTAGTTTTGGAAGAATCGTTTTCCATACTCAAATGTGGAAATCATGAGAGCACAGGCTGGTGCAACTTTGACAAGTCTGGGTGTCAATCCCGTAAACAACCCTTTAATTCCACTTGTGGAGTATATTTTCTTTATTGTGTGCCATGTACTGCCGGATTGTCTTGGATGATCTAAGAAAATTATCTCTAGGTAATTTTTTAATTTTTATGATAGAAATAGGAGCAAAGTATGAGAAAAAGTTTGCAATTACCAGAATAAATTTGTTTTTCTCCCATTTCGATCTGCCTATGAGTTTTCACGACATCAAATGGGATTGTTACAAAGGCTGCTATCTGTAATTACATTAATTCAAAATTAGACTTATGATCCAAATGGTTGAATAATACAATTAGTTACAATCAGTTGAAGTAACTTACAGAACCAGCTAAAGCACCTGCTACAAAGCTAAACGCAAAAGTTTGTTGAGAACTAGGAAACATTTTCTTGATGCCTTCATAGTTAAACCAATAAATTGCGCTGAATGGCACATCTCTTAATAGTGTAGCACTCAAGCCCATCCATAATCCTCCTACACCATTTTGTTGGATAACAGTTTTCAAAGCTTGCTGCATTTCTGTAATTATTTTCCATGAATATATTTATTACTAATAACTATGCCAATCTTTTTTGAAAATTAATGTATAAAGACTGACCTGCATAACTTAATTTTTGAGACTGCATCTTTGTTCTTATCAATTCTAATGGACTAACTAATGTAGCAGCCCATATTCTTGCTGTGCTACCAGCTACCATGGGTATCCAAAACGGTTGCTCTGTATGACTTACATTCTTTGTACTTGTATTATAACTATCCTTTTAAGTAGAAACAAAAATACAATAGAATGAAGTTTTTGAAAGTCATAAAAATAAAATTGATTGAGAAAAATTAATTACTTTAATGTACAGCCTCAGTTGTTCATAGGAAACGAAGTATACAATTGTAGCAGGCACAGCTAAAACCAGAGTTGGACTTAGCCCACTCCATAGCGATCGAATTCCTTCTTTTTGACTAATTTTAACTAAAGCATCCTATAAAAATGGAACAAATTTAATGAAACAATGAAGCATTATTAATATTGCAAGTGTTTATGTATCTATACCAGTGTGCCAGTAAATTTTCCATTTGCTTTGAGCCAGGCAGCTTGACTCATTCCACCTTGTCCATTTCCACAACAGCAGATATGATCCATCAATCCGTTACAATACAAGAAGCATTTGTTCGACAGCATTGCCTTTTGCTGAGCTTGCAAGCGAATCTTGACAACATCTAAGGGGGTAACTGTAATAATCATAGATAAATAATAAGTCAATCAGAAGTTTCAAAATGTATTCAACAACTAGTCTCAAGGTTGAGGTTGATGTAACTCTATGAATCTCACCGAAAAACGAAGTAATAAGTGCACCAGTGCAGGAAGCAATCATCTGTTGATATGGCTTGATCCTGAACTTCGGATCGTCCAAGTCAATGTCACTTGTCTTTATACTCGTCATTTTTATCAAATTTATATACAAAAGCTAAAGTCCAATCTATTTCTCCTTGTTACAAGCACTAATTATGAAATCATGTCAGAGCTGATTCGACATAACCTGTTCGTCGTTCAAAGTCGGCGCTATTTCTTTTTCTCGCTTCTGGCTGACAGCTACTGGGCCTCCCGCATACTTGTAGCTTGTTTAACGATAATTAGCACTTATCCGCGAAAAATTGCGACCGTTGAACTCTGGAATGACTTATCTGCGCTAAGCATTTCTGCTGCTTGGGCCATAACATAATACAAATATTATGCCACCTTACGTTGTAACCACGTGTTCTGCTACTTGCACAGCACAGGCCGCGATACCGATAGGCGGAATCGAGCAGCGGTGCCAATGAAAAGGTTCATTTGACACTAGATACTGCGTAATGCAGTATTTTTTAATTGTTTTTTCCTAAAACGACACGTATACTCTATTACTATATATACAATAGATATGGCAAGGCAAGATAACCACATCAGTTAAGTCACTACAATTTACTGGAAAATGATGAAAAGTTCCTAACATTGTTGAAATTGTACAATCTATGCATATGCAATAACATTGCGCTAATGCAGAGATTATTGATTGTGAAGAGGTTGAAAATGCTTGATACGTTTATCTTTATCTTACATTATAAATATAGCATTTAACAGGAATAAATAAGGTATTTTCACGTCTGTGATTTTGGGACATTTTTCGAACGGAGGCAACGCATTACATGGGATTAGGCACATAGCTAATATCATTATTTATTAGTTTTTAGTAAATTAGTTGCTTTTTTATCTGCTATATTGCAGCGCGAAATTTGAATTTTTAATTGACTTGGAAACCCCCAATCAGTAGTTTATTAGCATACTAGGTACAACTTGTGATACTGATTGTGAAAATGATTACTCTGATTTCATATTAATCGCAATTTTGAATGTCGTGTATACCAGATTGCAATCACGTGTCACGTAGCAGACGAGAACGTTAAAAATAATACTAATTCGATAAATCGATGTTGCCTAAAGCACAGCGGCGCATTTCAGGTCATTCAGATCTTCTCTCGTTCGTCTCGCGCGCGAGTCTTTCGAGAGACGAGTCTCGAGTCTACTCTCGCGAGTGTAATAAGAGCAGATCAAGTCAAGTGCAGAAAGTAAGTACACGCGATAGTCTGCATTTCGGAGCTATATAACGAAACGAAACCGGTGCGAGACAGTGAACGTCTGTGAGTGTATGTGTGTCCTCGTACCGTTGGATCTTTGGATTGGAAGGAACTCAGCGTCGGTGTTACCGCAGAGATCATCTGGTTGTTGCCTTGCCACGCGCCGAAAAATCCGCAAAATTATCCGCCTCCCATGTTGCAGAACCCGCCGCTGCTGGCCGGACACTTTACGCGAAAAAAGTTGTGAAACTATAACTAGGAGGCGCCCGCCGCGACATCAGACATGGGCAAGGCGAAGAAGGGCAAGCGCGCTGACAAGGACGACGACTTGTGAGTTCATTAAAATATAACTCTTTTCCTGCATGTTCTTTATACCTACGTTGTATGTATGTACGTATACATACGTATGTACATACATACTTTTTGCCAAGAGAATCTCGAGGTCCATGTTATACGTAATAATACGGCTTCGAGGGGCTCTCTTCTGCCAGCTGCTTAGTTTAGGTTAGGTTCGAGGGTGATAGAGTAGAGGCTACATGCACGAGCATATGTATACGTAACAGACGAAACGTTTCGGATTTTACGTGATGGACGCGTGATTTACGTACATTTTTTTCTATGCTTGTCCAGGGCTCTCCTGGATTCTCTCTTAACTTTTGATTTGGTTGCTTGCTGTTTCCGATGTGCAATCTGCACATTTTGTATGTTTAACTTCACTTCTATTCAAGGGAATTCGTATGGATTATCCCTATAGTGTATGATTTGCTTTTGCTGGTTTTGCCTTTGTCTTATACTTTACTTACCCTCTGATTTTAATGAACTTTTTTATCATTTTTAGTGACAGCGATGCAGAGGTAGAAAGTACTGTCAATGATGAACCTGTCAAGTCTAAGAAGTCCAAAGATAAGAAGAAAAAGGCTGACGACGTTGATGATTTGGCTGAAGATCTCAAGGACCTAAAAGTAGAGAAAACTAAAGCTTCGAAAAAGGATAAGAAAAATAAGAAGCGAGGTGGAGATGATTCTGACGATGATCTGCCTGTGTCAAAAGGCAAGGCTGATTCAGGATCAGACTCTGAAGCTGAAATATCAAAAGGAAAACAAAAAAGTCGTAAAAATCAGCCTGCAAAGAAAGGTTTTGCTGCGTTGTCTATTGAATCTGATAATGGATCAGAAGATGAAAAGCCAAAATCTAAATCTAAAACAAAAAAAGGCAAGAAAGATTTAGATTTAGAATCTGAGGATGAAGATGAAGGAAAGAAGCCTAAAAATAAAAATAAGAAAAAGGGTAAAAAGCAGGCAGAATCAGATAATGAGTCTGACAATGAAGTGCAAAAGGCTAAGGGAAAAGGAAAGAAGGGCAAAAAGGCTGCTGATTCTGATGCTTCTGAAGATGAAGAACTAAAGGTCAAAGCTAAAAATAAGTCTAATGCAAAAAAGAATAAGAAGAAAGAATCTGATGATGAATCAGATGACGAAGTTCCAAAACCTAAAGGAAAAACGAAAGACAAGAAGAGTAAGAAGGTAGCTTCTGAGTCCGAAGATGAATTCAACATTGTCCCAGCAAAAACAATTAAACCTGTAGCAGCTAACAAAGGTTAGTTGTATTGTTTTTATTACATTATTTTATAAAAGCTCAATTTATGTAAATTTAAAGATCAGTATCTAGATATTCTTTTAATAAATTCTTTTAACAATTTTGCAGCACCAAAAGCTGGTTTTGCTTTGCTAAACATGGATGATGATGATGATGATGATGATCAAGAAGAAGTAGCATCGCCTCCTCCATCTGATGATGAGTCGGAAAAAACGGAAAGTAAGGACCGCGGTAAAACTTCTAAACCTCAAAAGCCTCAACCTCAGGAATCTCAAAAAGAGTCGAAAAAAGGAAAGAAAGGTAAATATTAATATTAATTTTTTTTAGTAAATTTAGTTTTTTTGTCAAGGTAGCATTATTAAAACCATGTTTTTATTGCAGCAAAGAAAAAACGTAATGAAAGCGATGAAGATATTGATAAGGTTTTGGCAGAATTAGAAATGGAATACTCGGGAAAGAAATCTGTTAAAGAAGAAGTGACGGATGAACAAAAAATTGAAGAAGAAGACAAAAAGAAAAAGAAGTCAAAGGAAGCAGATAAAGAACCAGAAAAAGAAAAAGCAGATGCACCAGCAGAGGGTGAAGAGGGCAGTACTGTAAAAACAGCAGCTCAAAAGAAAAAAGAGAAGAAAGAAAGAGAAAAGCAGAAAAAGCTTGCTCAAAAGAAAGCTGTATGTGTAGTATATGCTGTAAATTGAACTATATATATATATATGTTGTAGCAGTATTTCAATTCAAAATTGTTTTCTACATTTTAGGAATCCACGAAGAAAACTGATAATACTGAAACTCCTAAAGAGGTTGAAAAAGTAACTGAGAAACCTGTGGAAGTTAAAAAAGAGGCCAGTGATGGAGAAGGTGAAGAAGATGACGAAGGAAAAAAGAAGAAGAAAAAAGGAGGAAAGGAAGAAGCAAAAGAGAAAAGTACTCTAATATAAACTTTTATAGATAACAGCGTTTTAAATCATTTTGCATGATTCTAATTTACATTCTAATTTTTTTATTTTTAGCTAAAGGACCTGGAAAGAAGATGATTGCAGCTATGCAAGAAGCTTTGAAAAAGGCTAAAGAAGAAGAAGAGCGACTTAAACGAGAGGAAGAAGAGAAAATACGTTTAGAAGAAGAAAGGGAGAGAGCTCGTTTGGAGAAACTTCAAAAAGAGCAAGAAAAGAAGGAAAAGAAGAAGTTGAAAGAAAAACAAAGAAAAGAGAAATTGAAGGCTGAAGGAAAATTTTTAACAACCAAACAAAAGCAAGCACAAGCCAGGGCACAAGCTATGCTTGAAGCTTTGAAAGCTCAAGGATTAGAAATGCCTGAGGCAGGTGAAAAGAAACCAAGACCAGGTACTTTTTTCTTAACTCGTCTGCAGATGAATTTGTTTACAAACGTCTCTGTCTTATGCACTTCGTTTATTTATCTATTTCGCATTTGTTTTTCTAGGGACAAGAATACGACCAAGTAAAGTAAAACAGCAATCAAGTACTGAAGGCAAAGATGATGCTAAGACGTCTGAAGACATCAAATCTGATCAAGTACAAGTAGAGATCGTTGATAAACAAGAAAAAGCAGAAGAAAAAAAGAAAGATGAAGAAGATGGCGTGAAAGATGCTTGGGATGCAGAGAGTAGCGAGGAAGAACAAGAAGAAGGTACCTATATATTTTTTATTTAAAATAAGAATATGACTGAGTAGACTAATAAATAATGATTGTTCGAATAGATAAATCCGATGGTGTTGCAACGGCACCGATCAGACAAGGAAAAGCGCAGAAAGGTGCTGAAAAGGAGTCGACTCCCGAGGACGATGACGAGTCTTCGGAGGACGAATCCGACTCCGAGAGCGAAGGTTCGGAGTCTGAATCAGAATCCGAATCGGAAGAAGAGAGCGATGTTGATGATAAGAGAACAGACGCCGAGCGTAAAAAAGAGAAAGTTCGTCAAAGAATTCAGAATCGCAGAATCGAGGCGGAAAAGAAACGCACCGTCGATAACTTGCGCGCCGCTGTGGTTTGCGTACTGGGTCACGTCGACACAGGTAAGACTAAGATCCTTGACAAACTGAGACGAACCAATGTGCAAGATGGTGAAGCTGGTGGTATTACGCAACAAATTGGTGCGACCAACGTTCCCATCGATGCCATTCAGGAGTCGACGAAGCACGTCAAAGGAGTAAGTTTAAAGCCTCTAGAGGTGGCATAACAAGATTGTATTTTGGATTAATCTTTTGCTAAAGATTGGTTTTCTATTTTAGTTTGCAGACAAAGAATTCAAAATCCCTGGACTGTTAATTATCGACACACCCGGTCACGAATCGTTCAGTAATCTAAGAAATAGAGGATCGTCTCTTTGCGATATATCTATTTTAGTTGTAGACATTATGCACGGTTTGGAACCTCAAACCATTGAAAGTATCAAACTTTTAAAATCCAAGAAATGCCCATTCGTTGTAGCTCTTAACAAAATTGATAGGTAACTAAAGACTTTTGCAATTGTACATTATCTAAAAACCTAGTGTGCAGTATCTATATTTGCCTTTGACATTTTTCTTTAGACTGTACGACTGGCAGACTATGAATCGAAAAGATGTACAAGACATCTTAAAAAGTCAAGCGATTATTACCCAACAGGAGTTCCAAAAGCGCTCAAAGGACATTATTGTTCAATTTGCTGAACAAGGTCTTAATGCTGCGATATTCTATGAAAATCCTGATCCTCGAAGTTACGTGTCTTTGGTTCCAACGAGTGCCATAACAGGTAAATCAATGAAGAGTAATTCGGTAAAAGTTGACTTGTCAATACCAAAACTAAATTGTCAAATCGATTGCAGGAGAGGGAATGGGTAACCTGTTAGCGCTTATAGTCGATGCCTGTCAAGGGCCACTGGCCAAGCGACTTATGTTTAGTGAGGAGCTGCAAGCCACGGTGCTAGAAGTCAAAGCTCTTCCCGGCCTTGGTACAACGATAGACTGCATTCTAGTCAATGGTATTCTTCGCGAGGGTGAAACGATGATTGTGGCAGGTACTGAAGGACCAATCGTCACGCAAATTCGTTCACTTCTTATGCCACAGCCTTTGAAGGAACTTCGAGTCAAGGTAACATTGTTGTTCAAATTGAATAATAAAAAATCAATTTTTAAGCACAAATTTGACATTGATTTTTCTTTTTAGGGCGCATATGTAGAACATCGTGAAGTGAAAGCTGCTCAGGGAGTAAAGATTGCTGCAAAGGAGCTTGAAAAGGCCATAGCAGGTAAAGTCACTAGAAATATAATTTTTTACCTTCAATATTGTTTGTTTTTCTTACAATAAACAATTTACAGGACTGAATCTCATGGTGGCTCAAAAGCCAGACGAGGTGGAGATTTTGAAGGAGGAAATCGCCAAGGAACTGACCCACGCTTTGGGTAAGATCAAGCTTGCTGAGCGAGGTGTCTTCGTGCAAGCTTCAACTCTTGGTGCTCTTGAGGCGCTCCTCGACTTCTTGAAATCCAGCAAAATTCCGGTGGGTATCTTTGATTTGATTAAATTGGCATCAAAATGTCGAGGAAAGCTAAGTACTGCAAAGGCAATGTCTTTTTAAACATTTTATGTAGAAAATTGATGTGATAAAAAGTAGTTGGAGTTTTCTCTTGCGCGCCCGTTGAGGTCAGAAGAAAAACGCGGTCCGCCGAGCAGCGAATGAGGGGCGTATAGAGAGCACATAAGTAGAAAGGGCCTAGTGTAGAGAGGGCGGCGCGGGACAGAGAGAGAGAGAGAGAAAGAGCGGAAGAACGACCGATAACGCGGGCGCACGCACGAGTAGTAGCAGTGGATCACGAGCACGAGCTTGCCGCAAGCAAGCGCTCTACCGACCAATGAGCCGTATCCTGCTAAACTGTTAAGAAGGAAGTGCTTCATTGCCGCACACTGGCTGTACTCTCTGCGTTCGCTCGAGGCGACTCGCCAAAGGGCCCATAATCTATCGTGACCCGATATGCGCGCGGCACATAGCGGGCTCGCATCTTTTTATGGCCTCTGTGTTTTGAGGATCGAGGCGTTGCGAGACTGCAATACAAATATATAAATATACTTGCGTACTCGTGACCTAGCGGCAACATTTTCACGAGAACCTGTGATTTCAGCGAAAATTGGCTGAACGAGTTCTAATGCGGATCACTTAATTTCAGCGTCTCCTCACGTACGCCAGACTGCAGATTTGTGCAATCTGAGTAAACTAACGACAATGTTCTCTTGATCTGGGTCTTTCGTCGAAAAGAAAAGAGAGAATAAAATCGACTTTTTCAAGTTATGCATGGATCAACGAGTGTGGAGAAGAAAATCAAGTTTCACGTGATGTACACCGCCATATGAGAGAGAGAGAGAAAAAAAAAGTACGAGCGGCGCAGAGTCAGTCAAAGCTGCAGCGGAGCAAAACTGCCGCGAAACGGCCTCTATAGTACACGGCTCGTCCTTGCTCGGCTCATGAATGGGATCTCCCCTTCCGCTGGCGACTGCGGTGGCCGAAGGAGAGGAAGACAGAGTATAGGTATATAGGCATTCCGATCACGTGGTCGGCGCGCTCGGGCTGACGTCACAAGCGCCCGCTCACGCACGCGTATTTTATTATACGTATATTATGCGAGAGAATAAGGCTCCCGCCCGATATAGAGCCCGCCGAGCGCGTTATCCGAGATAACAGAGCAGTTTGGATATGTACCATAGTATATATAGACGAAAGACGAGATGAGGAGCTACTTTCGACGACGATGGGCTCGCGAGAAACTGCGGGATATATATAAGAGAAAAAAAGGCCGGCTGGGCTCGAACCGGAAATCGGCGCCTACGCTCTCAGCTCGGGAACCTGTGGGTAGATCGAAGAGCTCTCTTTCTCTCTTCTTCCTGAGCATTCATACCAAGATACAACGCCGCAGGAATCGACGCTTTTTTGGAGACTCCTCCGCGGATGATAAACACGCCTACGCGACGTCGCCGCACTCTTTCTCTCGATTTTTCTATAAGTCATGTCTTTTTACGAGGGAGAGAAGATTTTGATACGCTGCGAAGCATCACCGACATTGCATTAAGCTCTTTGTTCTCCTTTTTCTTCTAACAACTCGATCTCGCACATAAAAAACGTTCTTCTCGACTGTATATATAGCTGGCAAATTAGCAGTCTCGTATTATATAGAGAGAGAGACTCGTCATTCCCTCTTCGTCGTATAGCCATTCAGCTCGGCACAATCCCATTCAGATGATACAGCAGCAGCAGCTCGTAAAACGCACCGCTAATTTCCGCTCGCGCTCACGCACTCTCTCGACTGCGGAGATTAATTTTTCTCCTGTCTGTCTCCGATCTTTCGTCTCTCGACAAAGTTCCTCTGTCCAGAAATTGTTAGTATATAAGCTTTGACATTATTCTTGTAATTTCAAAGTAAAGAACGAGGGAGAATTGATATAAGTTAAGTATAATCGTCGTATACCTACTTCCTCTGCAGGGGGGAGCCGCGTGACTCTTTTTGGGTCGGAGGCCAAAAAAGGACCGATCTCTTCGTCTCTCTTTCCTCCCGTGGCGCGTCGCTCATGGTCGCACAACTTCCTCCCAATGCGAAATATACGTGCGATCGCCGTGACTTTCTCCTCTGCTGTTTTTCGTAAGATGAATGAATGTTAAATTTTGCAGCCTGAAAATATTGAAATGTTGAGATTTCTTTGGACGACGACCGCGCCACTGAATATTCACTGAATTTATTCGGCCGGAGAAAATATTCAGTTCGATGAAATTCAACGACTTACACAATCTCGAAACCGATTGAAAATTCTAACGAGACGGCGTCGCCGCTACTCCACCTACTCATCACACATGTCACGTGAGTGGTCGAGGTTACAGTTATTCCTTTCCGAAATAATATAAGAAACAACATCGAAAGATTGAAAATTCAATATCCTTTGATACTCGTTGATGTTTATATTCACGCCTTTGCGCATTATAGTTTCATAAAATTAAAATACGCAAATTCCACCTACTATATGCATACTAAACTTTTACATAATATTTCGTTACAGACTACAGGTCGCTGCATGCTGGAAGCAATAAGTAGATCGTAAAAGCTTTTTGTACCACTGCAATATGAAAGCATCAGAATCGTCCACTGGGTCTTAAAAGAAATTGACTTGTTAAGTTGCGAACGAAGGTTTTACAACTTGAAGTGCTTGAATTGAACTGCAATTCGACAGTACAAGAAGAAATTCTCTCGACTTTGTCTGCCCTGTGACGAAGGCATTCATCGCCGGGGGGGCAATATTCGAAAGCCTCCCCCGCGCGCGAAAATTCAGCTCTCGCTATATATACAGACACGTACATATAAATGGGACAAACGCGCACGTATACGAGCCTTGAAAGTCGTCGCAGCTATAGGGTCGCCCACATGATAATGCGATGCGTGGGATTCCGACGTGAAATTCGTATATATATATATATAAACACGCAAGAGGTGTGCGTATAACACAGCTATATAAGCGATGTCGAGTGTCGAAGCGATGGCGCGGGAGAATATAAGGGCCGGCAATTTATTTGCTCTGAAAATCTTATTAAACTAGCTTATATACATAGGTATACCGACTTTCGTTTCTTTTTCTTATAACGCGGCAAACAAGACGTTACAGTTACAGTCCCACGCAAATCTCGGTCTGTCTCGTATCTCTTTCTAAATATTATTTCTTGGACAGCCATGACTCGCTCCTACAGACTCCAGATTTTCACTTCAATCGACATAAATATACCTATTTACTTTTATCCAAATTTGCATCTTTCGCAATCTATAGCTGTATTTGTGCACAAACTAGAGTAGCCAATTCTTTTCCGCTCTGTTTCCCTTTTCTGTTTCAGAGCTGCACACAGAATTCTTTTCTCTCAGAATGCTCCAATATATTTTTATTCATTTTAATAAAGATGCTCATATTGCCTGCTTTCGATAAAAAAAAAAAAGTTATTCATGCGCAGTATTGAATTTTCAATTGCTACGAGAGCGAGTAACGGAAATCGCTATCGAGCGGAAGTCGTCCGAGATAAAAAGTTGGCCTTTACTTTACGATAGATAGACAGATATAGAAAGATCTGGCCGATGTTTCAGGAGAGAGGGAGAAAAAAAGAACCGGCTTATTTCGTGGGGGAAATCGTTTCATTTTCGATTGCCGTCAAGATTACACGTTATCTCGGGCTCTTTTCCTCTAACAGTATAGTCATCGTCTTTTATCTATATATACGATGACAGAGAGAAAGAGAGCTATTTACTAGTTTTACGATTTTAAAATGTATTTTCTCGACGACGTTTCCTTTCCTTGGCACAGAGCAGCGTCAGCTGCGACTTAATTGACAAATAAGACCGAACGGTATATATATAGAGTATAATAGGCGAGAGAACGTGAGCGGTCAGCGCCGGGAAACCGGAAGCCGGAAGCGGTGGTATCCGATGACTGAGCGCGCACGCGGATTTCTGCGAACTTGTAATAGCGACGATGGGAATGGAATAGCTGTCGGCTGCAAAAGCAAGTGGGAGTATAGGCTTTTATATATATGTATATAGATGTATTATATCGCATCGTGTGTCTCTCCTCCCTTTTATCGCGTGTCATATTATATATACTCCTTTATACGCTTCCTGTATAGTGTCTCGATTATTGGCTTTACGAGCTTTTCTGTAGATTTTAGCAGGATCAGAAATCTTATTTTTCGGCTCACACATCACATGCATATCCTCGCAACGAACACTATGGACACGTTCAATTTGCGTCATTAAGAGCGCGAGAGGCTCGAGCATTAATTAAGCAAAGGTGCAGCACACGAGAATGAGTCTCACCGTAGCTGTATATAGTAGAACTGAATGAACGTATATATGTAGTCTCGCTTGTGCGATGGGAAAAACACGTGTTCGCGCGATGTATATGTATTTATTGTATAGGTATATATTCACATCGTGATTTTTCGCATCTGCACAGCGGAAGCGGATGGAGATACGGATCGGAGTGAGAGAAAGAGGGCGTGGTTTATAAGGTTCGAGTCGATGAATGCGATTTGTCGCGAGTAGTATTATAAGTGCAGCACCTATTTTATTTTTCTCCTTATTGGACACGGCTGCACGAGATCTTCTGCGGCGAGAGTATAGTCAGCGTTTTATATATATATATACACCTGGTACAAGTGTATATACACTGTACAACGATTACCCGCAATTAGACTCGGACGATCGGCTTGGATAAGCGGCTGGCGTATCTCCGGTCGATCACGATAAGACTTAATTACGAGTGTAAGAGAGCGAGGAGACCGCGATCTCGCCGCCAGTTTCTCAGTCCAATTTCATGCAGTCTCTCGTCCGACTCGTAACTGATATACCGGAAATGAACGACGACCGCATTTGTGCTGCGACGAAAAAAAAAGTTACGGCTTATATAGCCTTTTGGCTGATATGCAGTTTCAAGAATACGTGTGTATATACTAAACTAGTTTAGATAAGCTAAAACGTTATATATGTATTAATATATATAATGACCGCGAGTTATGCATTGCCTGCGACTATTTATAATATTTCTGCTTACGATTTTTAGGCTACTCCAGCTTACTTAATAACTCGAATCAGCGATAGATTTCTGTATACATAATACAGCTCGCATAAAATTGAAGCAATTATAAAGGAGAGTCAGAAAATTCATTTTCTCGCATGCAGCAAAGTCGCGCGGATGCAGCCGCAGGAGCGGAAGCGGTGCCGGCAATAATAAACGAAGGAAGAGGATGTTCACACGATTTGCGCGCACCGCTACTTCTCCGCTGATGCTAAAGTTCGTCTTCGTCTCTTCTTTGCAGTCCTGATAAGTCAAGTCAGGACTTGAAGAAAAAAAAACAGTATAATATGCGACGGAGAATTGAGCTGATCAGTCGTCATCGCAGTTGAAACATAAGGCACCTTCGTATATAAAACTGCCAACTTTCGGATTCCTTGCGCGTGCGGTCTAATATGCGTTTTCCCACGGACAACAGAATCGTCATCAGTTTTCGTGCGGTATCGACGCTGCAGGTGTTTTATTGCTATCGTATTACGTAAGAATTAGATAAAGCAAGTATACATATTTTTAACCGGTAAGCATCGCAGCTATATGTATATCTACATGTTCCTTTGGCATTCCGGCGGTGCTCGTCCGCGGCAGGAATGCAAGTATACAATGCCGGCGTTGCATATGTATATATACATTTAATTCTCTTCGCCGAAAGCCGGTGCGTGACGGGATTGCCGATGTATAGGTATTATTATATTGGCGAGCTATACACACGCCGTTATTCTATCAAAACTCGACGAAAGCATCAAAAGTTAGATGTGAAATTTACGAGTCTTGGTTTCCTCGCATTGTCCTCGCATGAGAACGAAATACCTGCGGGTCTATACGCTCTGTACACTATATGCGTGTATACGGTGATGCTCTGCTGGGAATAAGCCATTCGTATATCTCAGACTGCAGCAATTGTTGGAGTGCAGATTTGTTTGCTCTCGTGTCTATATATAGGCCTCTGCGTAGGAATAACACGCGTATATATCTCCTTGAATCCAATGCGTGTGTGTGTCGCGAATCTACGGCGGCGCGGAAATTTCGAAAGTCCCGCTGCGGAGCTCGCGGCGTGGGAAGAGAGGAGGTCGCTGTATGGCGGACGGACGTTTTGACGGGAAAGGCTTCATTATCAAACTCACGAATTACGCACTTTTTCATTCATTGTTAAATTACCGGGCGTGATTATCCAGTTGAGGGAGCTCTCTCGGTGCTCAGTCTGCTGCCGTGCGCTTATAGTGGCCCCCCTTCCTCCCTTCTATATAATATTATCTATATATGTACAGCGACAGATATACACTTAAGTTTCGTCTATGTATTTGGAATTTTCGCGAAAAAAATAATAATGTAAATAAATTAGTCGCCACGGCGCATCCGGTGTGGAAGCGGCGGCGCCGTCAGCGTAAAAGGCTCGCGTCAGTGTGTATAATGTGTATCCGGCGACGAACGAGCCACAGCCGGATCCGCTTGGAGCGCCTCGTCGCTTCCTCTCTCTCTCTGTGCGGACGGATATCTCGACATTTCCTTACGCGTCACCACCGCGATATATGCGGGGGCTAATCATCTTACTCTCTCTCTAACGTGATTCGCGAAATCGCTTGTACTACCGGCTCTGATTGAGAGCGACGAGAGAGAGAGAGAAGTATGTATATATATAGTGTTTACTCAACTTGTTAAGTACTGCGAGCGAGATAAACTTGTGCTGGACTTTTGAGTCAACGGAAGTGATTTTAAATGCTTGTGTTATATATTATATAGGGAGGAAAAAAAATCGAACACGTAACCGCGGTGCCAAGCTCTTTTCCGCGTATTGCGCTATATTAGGTAGCCGCAGCGATTGCATATCAATAACGGCAACTTTTCCGCGGCGCACGCGTAACTTCCGGTTATAACCGCGGTGTCCATTGAGTATACTGCTGGCCAGCTTGTGTGAATGGAGTTGTGACCCATTTCGACGACCGGCCGGCGAGGAAAGTACACCGCGAATTTTCGCTTCGATGCAGATGGCTGACTGCATGTACTATAAAGCTACGTGTTCAATTCTGATTTAGTTCATTCATCGATCGGATCTCAAGCTTATATTAGAGGGATATTTTCGGCTGAGCTGGAATACCGATGAATTTTTATCCCAATTCAAATATATCAATAAGTAACGATTTACTACTCTCAGCAGCTCCTTTCTTAGATTCCTCCCTACTGCAGTATAGTACAGCAGCTCTTATTCGCGAGCGACGGACGGGCGGGCGGAGTGTATTGCGTGCGTCACTCGCTATTTTCGCTCAACCTAATATCTTTTCCTTCTCTCTCTCGTTCCGGAACTCCTTTTTCATTTCTCTCTTTCTTTTCCGACAATTCCCCCCCTGCAGTGTCTACATGAAAATGTCTATATATAGTGTATTACAGCGATATTTTTTTTCTTTTACAGCCAACTAAAGTTTCATATATATACGAAACGCCATCAGGCTGATGTCACAGCATATACTACAGAGATACACGCCTTATCAGCTTTACGTCCTTTTATTTGAATAGTGAATTGCCGTACGATAGAGAAGCATCTTGCGAGCGTGACAAGAGGACTTTTTTTTTCTTTCTGCGACGCTCTCGTCATCCGGTCTTTGGCTTGCGGCTGAGAAACTCGAAAGGATGCTGATATTCTTTGAGCAGTCGATCCTAGGCAGCAGCCCGCGGGAGCATGAATGGCGAATTATGCAAATGACGAATGCCGTCAAGGATGAAACCATTAAGCTCTCGGCTCGCGATCGTACTACCATACGCTTATATATACTATAGCGGCAAGACTCGTTTTCTCGAGACTCTCTCAGCGGCTATCTCTCGATAGAAGGCTGCTCTTATATATACCTCACCGGTAGAAAACCGTTGCGCGAGAGTATATAACGAATGTCGCATTCTTGGATAATTTTTCTCTTATATTATACCAGTATATATTTATCGACGACCATGACGAGTGTGTATACTATATCGATAGCCCTTATCGAGGTTTACGAAAATCTGTACAATGTGTGTCGCTCCGAAAGAATAGTAGATAGCAGTATATACCCACACGGGAAGGAAGGATGCGACGATAAGAGAAAGAGAGGAAGTAAAGAGAGATATGCTTTTTCCGGCAGAAAAAAAACTGTATCGGAGATTTCACAACGGAAATTGGATGAGTTTATAGATGCAAGTGTATAAGCACACAGGGCAACGCCGAGCGCGACATTTGGCGAGACTCGCTTTTAGCCAGGCGAGCTATAGCTCCAGGAATAACCATGTAGTCCGACTGCATGGGTTTTTGACTCGCGCGCGCGCATATCCCGGATGTCGCATCGTCTGCGCGCAGTCTGCCGTGCAGTCGGCGGCCGAGATTCTTTTGATGTACTTAGCTTCGCTCGCATCTGTATATACTATATTATAACCATAGAGCTATCGTTAACATTTTTACTAACATTTTTTTTTCTCTCTTACAGTATGCGGGCATACGTATTGGTCCTGTTGTCAAGAAGGACGTTATGAAGGCATCCATCATGTTGGAGCACGATAGTCAGTGAGTATCGTCGTTCTCAATTGCATCTGTAGTAGACACTGAAACAAGATTTTCGGGGAGGAACGATTTCTCGCGCGGCAGGATATTGCGCTTCACGGACCGGCGCGTTCGCGAGGAAAAAATCGGGCAGCCAAATCGGAGCAAGGAGGGAATTTTCTGAGAGATGCTGCTTTGTTCGCTGGAAAAAAAGCGAAAAAAACAGTATCGTCTTTTAGAGTCACTCACCGGAACTGGATCGATATATATATACTTCTTTTCCGCCGACGACGATGACAATGCGAGTCTTTTATAGTCTTTTATATCTGCCTTGAATGAAACGATCCAATCGAGAAGCACAGCCGCCGGAAGGAAGTTTCGTCTTTTTGACGACATATCCTGAGGTATTATATGGATAATGTAATGAAATTTTCTGTTGCAGGTACGCAACGATTTTGGCGTTCGACGTGAAGATCGAGCGCGACGCGCAAGAACTCGCAGACACACTGGGTGTCAAGATCTTCCAAGCCGACATCATTTACCATCTGTTCGATAGATTCACCGAGTACAAAGAACAGTTGAGGCAACGCAAGCGCGACGAGCACAAGCACATAGCTGTCTTCCCCTGCAAGCTCAAAATTCTCCCTACGGTATATAATTATATACTTGTATACTGCACATTAATTATATTATAGACGAGAGTGAGAAATTTCGAGAAGCGGAAAATTTGTCGGCTAACAGAGTTTCATTATCGAGTTATAAAGTCGAAGCACTATAACGGCTGTTGCGCTCGACTACGTGTTTCGCCTCTGTATATACACACCCACTTGCTTAATTCTATACGCGGGAGGCACTGCGCTATTTCTCCGTAGGCGCGAGGAAAATTTATAATGCCGCCGCGCTGCTATATAGGAAAAGTAAGCGCACCTACGGAGAGCTTTCAGACACCATCCGCTTTCAAATAAGCTGTAAAATAGTGCCGCCGTTGCTAATGTAATACGTATACTGTGCGCGGGGGGCTATAAAAGCGCGCTTTCGTTTATATTGACCCGCTCTTTCTCTCTCGCGGAAGGCGGAAATTCGAGATCGATTTTACGCTCGGCTGCTATTAATTATTTGTCTATCGACTCGATGCGAACGGCTGCACAATTGCTGTATTACGCTACATTGAATTTTCATCAGTCGCTTCTTGAAAAATCGAGCATTTACAAACTGCAGCCTAACGTATACACACAAGATAGCGTATATACGAGGGCATTTATCGCCGGATGTGGAGAGCAACGGCAGCAGCAGCAGCAGCTCAAGAAGAAGAAAAAGAGGAAGAGTGCGAGAGCGAGACCGAGCGAATGGACTAACGAGAGACGGGGAAAGGACGAGCTGCTGCTGCTGCTACTCTGGCTGCCAGGAAGTCGAGAGCGAGCGAGAAAGAAGAAGCCTTCGGGGCTGCCGAGTCGCGAAAGAAGAAGCTGATTGGCAAAAAGAAGCAGAAAAAAATGCTCGAGAATGAGGGAGAACGCCGACGAGGTAGAGACAAAATAGAGAGAGTGAGAGAGAGGGAGAAGCTTCTCTCGACTCACCGGAAACGATAGATTTAGCGGCGATCGCCTCGAGATGCGTGTATAATATAATATGTAGATGCTCGGCGATTTACATCGATATTGCGTCCGTGGAAAATTCGGGATAATGCGTTTTTTCATTGACAGTTATATTAGCGTCGATTCAACTGTGTCGTTTTTTTTCTCCTTTTTGCAAATAAGATTTTACATGCATAATCAATTCACGAACGTGGGTGTGTAAATATATGCGTATAGAATTTTCTTCCGCAACCAAACTGGTTAGCACTACGTAAATTTCTCGGCTGTTTATGTGTTTTTAATAATGATTTCTCATTTAATTGCATCGCCGTAACGGCTGTGAATTTTGTTGACGATTTATTTTTCATTTCAGTGCGTCTTCAAATCGAGAGATCCCATCATTGTAGGCGTTATGGTCGAAGCTGGCATTATCAAGGAGGGAACTCCAATTTGCGTACCGAGCAGAGACGTAAGTAGTTGAAAGAAAGTCAGCTCTAGTAGGAAAAAGTCCTGAGGAAAAAGCATGAAAAGGAAAGAGCGAGCGAGAGGCACATACCTATAGAGCATCAGGAGAAAAAGGCGCAGCTTTAAATGCGCGCTGCAGCTCGCTCGGCGGGGCGTGTAGGTGAACCTGTTCACCGGTCCGAGGGCGAGAGAGAGAGAGAGAGAGAGAGACGCGGAGAACATATCGGATTGGCCGATCTCCGTCTCTCAATACGGACTTCCCTTGGCGGCAGCTTGCGCGAGCGCCGTAGGAGGACCGGGTTTTTCCTTATTCTCTGCCTCCTTTTTCACGAGCGCGTGTGTGTGAACGTGGGTATATACGCACACCGTAGGCGTTCCTCCTCCTATTTATACCCCGATCTGTTGCTGTTGCTGCTGCCGCCGCCGCCGCCGATGCTGCGTGTCTGTTTACGCGCTGAAAAAACACAAGGCGGAGTATTCTGAAAAATTCTGAAATGTTTGTTAAACGCTCAGAGCCGGCGTTCAACAAACAACTGATCTTTTGAATTGAATTCAAAAATCTCCGTCTCTGAATTCTGAGACAATCCATTTGGCAAAATATTATCTCGCAGCGCATATAGTGGGTGTGCACAGCAACGGCAGCAGCTCTTGTCGCGACGGAAAGAGAAAGAGAGAACAGACGGAGAAATCGCAGACGAGGAAGAGGAAATCGATATTCGTTATCGGGTGCGTCGTCCGCTCTTTTTCCCGTCCCCTCTCGCTGTCTCTCTTTCTCCCTTCCGTCCGAGGTTCTCTCGTTATCGCGATCCGAGAATAACTCACTCGAACCCATTGACTCGACGCGAACTAGGCGGCGGCGCGCTTAATGAGACCGGAACCCTTGAAATCCCATTCACGTCAAGAATCGCGAAAGAGAGGCCAAGAGGGAGGGATGTCATTGATCGATGCCATGCTACAGGAAGCGCTTTCAACGCCGTGCTTTCTGCTAAAATTTTTTTCATTTTTCTAGTTTACCACAGAGATGTATACACGATGACAAATCTCATTTTATTCTTTGGAGAAATAAAATACAGAGCTGCAAGCTTACCTTATATGCGGAGGCCTCATAAACCAGCGACAGCTCGCACCGTATACTGAGAAGAAAATTATCGATTTCCTCGCATATTGTTGTATCGAAAATGCGGAAGAGAGCGAAGAAAGAGGTATACAGGTCCTTTCATCGCGGGCGGAGAATCACATACGGCTGCAGCGCGCGCATTATACCCACACGCGCTGCGCGCGGAGGTTGTAGATCAGACTGCTGCGCTCGTTGTGCAATTCAAAAGAGGTATTATTGTTCGTCCGCGACGTTTACAAGCGTCAATAATTTCGCGCAGCACAAAGGACAGGAATGATGTTATTTTATTATATTAAAGAAAGCTTCTTTTGCGACTCGATATAAATGTCAAGTAAAAAGACGAGTCTTTTAATAATTAGCCTCGAGGACACGAAAACTGAGAATTGGAAATGAAGCGCAACGGTCGATGTCCCGTGAGAGAATCAGCAAAAGGTTCAAGTCTGGGTATACACCCACCTTTAGCACTCTCGCTCGACGAGCTTTCCCATGCGCTCATCGTCCTCTCCGAGACTTCCTCTTGTCGCGCAGAGCAAAGCAGCAGCAGCCGCCTGGCCATATATAGCTGGCCCACGTGTGCGTTATGTAAAGCCAATCGGGGTATTAATGAATTTCGCGAGAAAAACGAAGAAAAAAAAATAACCACACACGCATCGAGCGAGCTGAGTTGAATAACGAAGAGAGAAAGAAGTGTATTATAATAGGGTCTCGCCTCGCGTTCCACTTGGCTGTAGTATATACGTGACCTCGCAAGTACCGCGCGAATTTGCCTCTCGCGTCACTTCCGGCCTCTCTCGCCGACACACGCGCGCGCGCGCGCGCATAAACTTCCGCGCTTTTCTGCTTTCTTTTCACTGCGTTTGCTTCTCAAATAAACCCGCAACCCCCGAGGCTTATTTTAAAAACTCTTTGGGCGATTCCATTCCAATTGTAATTTATTATACCGTATTGTATATATACGCACGTTGCGGACATTCTGTGAAAATCAGTACGATGTGATTGTAATCGAGTTATTGTTATTAAACTAAATTTTGACTATTTAAAATAACAGGTATATATACTGCAGTCGGTCAAAGAAGCAAAGCTGAGGAGAAAAAATAAGCTTGAAACGCCGTGCTGGATAAAAATAATCTCAGCGCAACCTCCTTTAGCGCCTGGAGGACGAAAGCCAGCTCGGAACAACGGCGGTTCATTTGTTTATCTTCGATTCGAGGGGAAAAAGAGCGAGAAAGTGTCTATAATAGCCTGTATACGCTTACGCAACACATGCCAGTCGACGCGGGATATCCTGTAATTTTTTTCTCTTCTCTTCGTCTCGATGATTCTGTCGGCTACGTCAATTACAATGTACACACGTGTCTAATCGTGGAAAAACATTATATTGATAATAATTTTCGTATATATATAGTCAATTGTGTGTCATTCACACGCGAAGGAAATCAGACGACTTTCCGCGCGCGCGCGCATACTCTTATATAGCCTACTTCCGGCGGATGTTGGTTTCGCAGCAGTTTTCTTTCTCGCGTTTCTATCCAACTGCATTTATATATACTATATTATATACCGTTTCCCTCTCAACTTCATTCCCGGCAGCTTATATTCGCGCGCACTTAATCTTTATCGCCCATTTTCCTGAACAAACAAATCGTTAGCAGCAGTAGCAGCAGCGGAAGTAGTAGTTGAAAAGAGAGGAACCGGAAGGAAGCCATCGTTCCGGCGGCGGCGCGTGGGGTGGCTTCATCCGCATCAGGCTTGTAGCTCGCATCGACAGATGCTTCTTTCTTCTGGGCTCTCGGCAACCGAAATCTGTCTGCAGTCGCGACGTCTATATTTTTTTTTTTTTTTTTTTTCACCGCGATCAATCGGTTATATTTCTATATGCTGCCCTCATTCTCGCAAAGGCTCGCAGAGAGGCGATAAATAATCATTACCGCTTGCAGTTTCTCCTGCAGTGAGAGAGAGAACGCTTGTGCGCGATAAACGACAGGAAGGAAGCCAAGCTTTTCGCGCCATCTCTCTGCGCAGTATATATATATACCGACACAGCGACCGCATCCTGTCCTGCTTCCTCTCGACATGTTTTGCTGCTGTTTTGGAATTTTAACGTTTCGGAGTATTAGATTTAATTATTATTATAGTAACGAATTTATTCGTAAGCTGTGTACATATTCTGATACGAACTTTATATAGTATGTACCTATGCACGCGCGCGCGAGTATTGTATTCTCGACTGCGCTTATCTTAATCTTCCTTTGTCTGTCGTGATTTTTCTCATTTTTTCAACTTGCTATCAATGTATATTATAATAGCGAGGCGCATATCTGCGCGTAAGCGTATATAATTTTCTCCTTTCACACCTCTGCATTGTCTCTCGTCGCGATGATCCTCCTGAAGAGTACACTCGATGCATCTTCATATAATACATCGAAAATAAAAGAACTGCTTCCTTTTTCTAACTATAAAAATACGTACAAAGAGTATATATAGCTGTAATCATAATCCTTATGATTTTCAGTTGGCCGCAGAAAACATTGGCTCGGAGCGATTGGTCGTTCTATATAGATATAGGAGAACGTGTAGTGACGAAAGATCGCAGCGGATGAAAAGAGATGATGGTGCCGAAACTCTCAGCTTCGCGGAGCGCTATGAACTATAAAGGATTCTAAATCGGTGATGACTACGAAAATAGACTTCCGGTTCCCGTCTCGCGCACCGTCTGCCTCGCGGCTATGCCAAAGCCACGTCTGCCTCTCTCTCTCTCTCACTTGGGCTTCGTTCATCCGAGAGAGAAAGAAATAACCGAGTTCAGCAGCTCTCGCGCCATTTACTAAACATAGGCCCATTCATAAAAGCGGGCAAACTAAAAACTATATAGATATGCGCGGCTTGCCGCTTTTGTGCAGCTGTCGACAAATTTTTTCCGACTTTGCTTTCCGGAGCGATTGAGGGATTAATTAAAATTCATCACTCGATCGCAGCCATATAATAATATTCGCTTTTCGGGGAGGCAAGAGGAATGTCGATTCGCGACTCTAAAATTAACACACAATAAAATTACAATTTGAAATTTGTACATATAGCTCTCGCGCGTAAATCAGTGGGCGCCATAAATCAAGCGATAAACTGCCTTTTTTTTTCTCTCTCTCTCTCTCTCCTCGCAGCCGTATTTCTAATCGTCCGTAGCTATACATCCTCTCGGCGAGTTATGCATATTATTATAATATATATATATATACGTGTGTCGTTGTGGTGGACGAGGATCGTGGCGCGAGATGTAAACAGTTTCTCTCTGCGCCAAAGTTTACAAAAGGCTTTATATTACCATAGGTAATTTATTCTTCCGGTTCTCTTCTACTCTCCACTAAACTTTTTCAATCTACGCGTTCGAACTAAACGCATATTACACATCCATTGATTTGATGCTACTGCAGCACACACACGTAAGCTAATAGTTTTATTGACGCGCATATTCGCATATACGCAGCCAAGTTTTTCGTCACTGATTCTGATGCAGAGTGTATTATAGATTCTTGTATCGCTTTCTGCTTGTTATATTATGCTCACGTGCGCTGGCACGACGTTAGAAAATCGAGGAGATTCGATGGATCGACGCCAGCGACATATGTCATCGTTATATTGTCGCGATGAGTGATTCCTTCTTTTTCTTACTCGTCAGCTATTCAGAAAAGTCGAAACGTAATTTTAACGCTGCACGGCTTTGCTTCGTGTGTATATATTATATTGAAAAATTGTCTGGTGCGACTGTACCGCGCTCCCTCTCGGCGCGCTCGTGAATGAACCACATTGACGGGAGACTCGATTCCCCTTCGACACGATAAATTCGCCGGAACTGCTTCTTCTTCTTCTTTTTCTTCTGTGTACTTCTTCATCTTCGTCGTCGTCGTCAAGTTTGCAGACTTATTGCGTTTGCACAGCTGGCAGCGTTTCGCACGTTTCGAGTGGTCGCCGCCCTTTTTATTACACTATGTATTTTTCAAGTAAAAATTTGTCAAGGGAATGTACTTTTTTCTCTGCATCGATGTGTAATATAAATTTTCGAGTTTTCTCTCGACGAGTATTTTGTGATGTCTCGTCCCACGTATATATACTGCTGCTGCTGCTGCGGGCGTTTAGGAAGAAATAAATTAAGCCAAGTGGCCCACGCCATCGCCGGCGTCCTCATCCTCCTCGTCCTCCTCTTTTATTTCTTCTCTTCCTCGGCTCGTCGTCGTTCTATCTCTCGTCTCTCGTTCTTTACCTTTGTATACCTTGTGTTTGTTCTTCTATGTTGCTGCTCTATTAAGTTCATTCATCTATCATCTTCTTTAATACCAGCAGTAATAAGGATTGTTTTCCAGGAAAGCTCGTATCGCATATTATAAATTTGAAAAATAAAAAAAAGCTGCGCTATTATTCGCGTGCACACAAGAACTTTAAAAATGCGTCGAACGAAAGGGACGACCCTATCATAAAGTCTGAGATTTGTCGGCTTTTCGGGGGAGATATCCTTTTTCTCCAACTGCGATATTTAGAGACCAGAAAAAAAAGTGTTTTTTTTTTCATTCCAAATTGAAACTGCGAAGCTGTTTGGCAGGCCATCAGAGGCAAGGAAGCTCTCCTGCCCTTCGTTTTATAATGCAGCGCACACATTATACCCCCCAGCAGCAGCAGCAGCGGATGAAATCGATCTGGTAGCAGCGGAAAAGGGAGAAAAAGGGGCAAGATAAAACTGGAAATAAAAGACGTCGGAGAGAGAGAGAGAGTGGCTAGTTTGCAATTTTAATAATCCGTCGGTCGCCGGCTCATCTCCCTTCTTTCCTGCGTATGCGCGGAGGATGCTTGCTCCTCCTTTTTTTCTTCTTCCTCCTCGCGCGGCTTGAAATTTATGAATGGAGCGCTGCTGCTGCTGCTGCTGCTGCAGGTTCCACCAGGTGCAGTGGGATGAGGAGAAAAAAAAGTCGTGGTCCCTTGTCTTGCACCTGCACCTATATGGTAATGCTTGTGTCGGCAAAGTAGCCGGAAAAAGACGTACGGAGGTGGACGAGAGTATTAGAGAAATATTTCTCGCGAAAGGAAGAATAAAAAAAAGACAGGCGCGGCGGTCTTGAGAGGAACAAAAAAAAAGAAAAAGAAAGAAGTACACAAGACTGACAGAAATATTACGAGAATGGTGCATGGACGGCTTGCTTGTTAAATGAATGTCGTGGGCATTCCGGCGTGGGTTTTGGCCACGAGCGAGAGCCATTGTCCACTCGATTGGCGCTTAGCTCATTCGTATATACACGACGACTTCTGCTGCTGCAGTGTGTGTGTGTGTGTGTCTGCTTTTTTGATCGCGGGCGACTCTTTGCTGCCCACGACCATATAATATAGCTCTTGCTCGTCGTTTCTTCCTCCTCCTCTCCTTTTTTTTTAAGGGGGGGCCCTCGACTCGAGAACACGTTTCAAAGGACGCAGCTATAACCTTTCGTCTCTTTTACTCTTTCGTTTTTTGTATATACCATATATATACCTCGTCTTTCTCTGCTGCTGCACGACTCTTTCGGCGATTTCGTAGAGAGTATAATTTTCGAATTGTCGACTTTGACTTATCGTCGGATTTTTATGAATGGACGACTCTCGAGTGTATAGAGGGCCAGAAAGCACAGCCGAGAGACTTTTTTTCTATAGACTGCAGCTGATGGGCCCGGACTACAATTACTCTCGGTTCGAGCATCAACGGATTTTTTTTATGTATTACCTCTGGGAGACGACGACTTGCTGTGTAGACGCGATATTTCATTCTGGTGTATATGAGAGTCAACCGGAAATCCCGTCGATATATTTTTCGGAAAGCTTGATTACCGTGTTTATCCAGCTTTGAAATTCATTTACATAATGCGACCTGTTTGATCAGCAGCGATATTATAACGTGCGTATACGCCAGCTCAACACAGTATATACTTATATTCGTACAAATAACGAATTTACCAGAATGAAAATTCGTCGTCGTGACTACCCCCTGCAGTGACGACTCACGTTGGCATTCCGTTCGTATGAATTATTCCGCTTACTTTTTCATCGTATCGATGCAGCTCACCTCGATTGTTATACGTACCTACATATAATATTCTACATAAAAATAGCACGAACAATATAGTCAATCGAGTGCAGGTATAAAGAGCGCTGACTATATATAATTGATGCTCGTCTCTGCTCATTAGCTTCCGGTCCAGTTTCCAATCTCGAGTGAGGCGCATAAATTATTTATACATACCGTCTCTTATATCTCTCGCGAGAACGGAGAGAGAGAGAGAGAGAGGAGGTCAGGTGCGCTCGAGACCTCGCCGCCTTATTACATAAATTCTCGAGGTTGTCGCGCGAGAGACAGCAATTTCTTCGTCCCAAATATATATTTTTATAATTTCCGATCTTCGTTATTTCTTTCCTACACACAACAATATTAGAGCTAGGAGAGACACATTATAAGGATACAGAGAGGAAAGACGGAGGAGGGAAAAAGAAGGAGAGCGCCGCGATGTGTATACATATATATAAGCGTGGGTGGTGGACTAAGGTGCAGCCGCGAGACGAGCGGGAATCGCGTGGGCCCGATATACCTTCGTGCAGTCCGTGGGCCGAACGGATCTCCGCTCTTGTACGCGCCGGGAATGCGGCTGCTGCTGCTGCTGCGATTTTCCTCCCTATAGTCGTCCTCGATGTGCGCATACTTTACACCTCGATTCCAACCCACTAATTCCTCTGTGTGTACTTTCTCTCCTCTACGCATCTCTCTCTCTCTCTCGAGAGAGAGTCGCTTAATTATTGAGCAATAATTTAATTAGCTTCACATCTCGAGGAAGTTGCAGCGAGTTTCTGATATTATACACGGTTTTATATATATGGCTCGAGCGACGCAGCCGTGGGCGAGCTGAAACTCGCGTCGAGTGAAGCTATAAACGAGAATGTGTGTGTGTGTGTATATCGAGCTTTTCGAAATTACACAAATATAGACATTTTTCCAGAGCTTTTAACACAATTGTATAAGAATTTCTTAAATTTATGTTGCAGTTCCTCGACTTGGGCATCGTGTCGAGCATAGAGTTCAACCACAAGACGGTGGAGACGGCGCGCAAGGGCCAAGAGGTCTGCATAAAGATCGAGCCTATACCCGGTGAAGCACCCAAGATGTTTGGTCGACACTTTGACGAGAAGGACATGCTCGTCAGCAAGGTACGATATTTTATCTCGTAGTCAACTATAAATAAATGCCCCCTTTTGATATCAAGATAAGCTTCATCGAAGCGTATAAGCTCGCCATAAAGTACAACTTTTCTATTAATAAAACAAGTAGAACGAGTCGTGTGTGGCGAGACATGATAATGCCTTATGATTTTTATAGTGCAGGAAATCGGCGAATTTCTCAATCCATATATTTATTTATTCTACGCAGTAGGATATAAAAATATCTATAAATATAACCAGAACGATATAGATGAACCAGTTATATACCAGTGAATGAATGGGTGTAATGAATCGGCTCGAATCGAACTTTCCACGCTCGACCTTGACGGTTATTTGTCTGTGCAAGTGAAACTTGCCGCACGTAATAACTGTCTTGCGACTCGTCAATGGTACGATACTTTTCATTGAATTTTTCCTTCTTATTGTAGAACCGACGTATTCTCTTTTTTCTACAACGCAGACGTGTCGCTTTTATTGCTGTCTCAAGTCCTTCTTCATCTCGTCTTCGTTTTGGCTGGCTCACTGTGATGTCCGCGGCTTGGAACACCTGCGCGCAAATGAGCAAAAGAGAGCCGAGGCTGTATACTCGCCAACCGGTTTTTTGACCCCTCCGTGCGCGCCGCGCGTATATAACGAATGAATAACTTGCGCTGAGACGAAGATCCGCGCGAGTAGCTACCGAGAGATAGAAAGATAGTTTGTTTTTCACATTTTAGGCTGATTTCTCTCTTTGTCGAGACTATTTTGTAATAAACATCGTGTAATTAGTCTAGAGTTTTAGTTAGATTCTTAGCAATAGCTCAAGAATTGAATGGAATGACATACGCGTTTGTAATCGGAACTATGACTATTCACGGTCATTATAAAATTCCTGGACTTTTGAGCGGCATAATACACGTTGTGTGCCTGAGTCATCCACACGATCAGTTGAAGAGAGAAGAAGAAAAAATTTGTCATTGCTCGGTGTGTTTCGTGAAATCAATTAATTTCTCTCGCATTAATTAGGAGTGTGAGAGAGCAGCCATTACAACTTGTGCAGCGCATTACGGAATTTTCCCACGTCGCGCTGACTCGAATTGGATACAGCAGCTGATGTTAAACTATTAAAACCTCATACCTGCTCGAAATAAGCAATAAGTCTCGCCACATAATAACAGAGAATGAAAACAAACATTAACAATCAAAGGGTCACATCTGAAATTCTGATGCTCCGCGTCGTCAACAGCAGCAGCAGCAGCAGCAGCTTAACGGCCAAATTAGCGGCATCGTCTAACGGTTCGGTCGATGATCGTCATCCGCGCCACGTATCCGTGATAACGGAAGCGGCAGACGCGACGAGCGTAGTTCGGCTCTCTTTCTCTCGACAGTCAGGCAGCTGATTTTTTCCTTTTTTTTTTGGTGCGCCACTGCTCAAATGCTTGATGGTCAGAACCTCGAGGTATGAATACCGAATAATGTCGCGGGTGAGACTTTGCATTTCAAACTCAACTTGTAACTATGTACACTAATATTCCCGTACACAAATCGATCGTCTATGACATGGGAACGTTTCACGATGTTCATATAGTTTATCATTGCTTTCATAGAAAATCCTACTCCTTGTTATGATTTTTTTTAAGAGCGTCTTTCGTGTCTCGCGCAGCTGTTTTTTTTTTTTAACGACCTCTCTTTTTCTGGATACCCGCTCGCGCGTGTGTGTATATTACCGAAGAATTTCGGGCTCGAGAGGAAGTAATCAAGTTGCCAGGATAGAATTAACCTTTTTTTTTACGACTTTCTTAACTGCATGATTCTGGGTTATTTGAGCAAGCTCCCGGCGATGATGGCCGACGAGAGAGAGAGATGAATAATTTTCTCTGCGCAGAGGCGATTAAAAAAGTATAATATCCTCCCCTATATACATACTGCTTTCGAGCCTCAAAAACTATAATAATTATCTGACCGAAGGAAAGCGCTGACGAAATTCGAATCGTAAAAGTATAATATAAGGTACGCATTGCAGCGAGAGAGAGAGAGACTTTGCATCGGAGACCACGACTCGGCCTCGAAATACGATTCCGATACGGTATACGCGAGTGTGTGTGTGTGTGCCGCAATGAACGCGATCGAGTGACCGCGAGCTGAAACGACAATATTAAAGCCGATCCCGTAAAACGAGAAAGAGAGAAAGAAGAAACTGAAAATGCCGAGTCCAAAAGTATACCTGATTATAAGCTGTGGCAGCCTGTACACTATATGCATATAATACAGCAGGAAAGGGAAAACTTTACTATACTTATACACTATGGCCTTTTTATTCTGTTAGAAGAAAAAATGTATTAGGGATCCATTGCGTAACCTCAAAAGCTCTCGATACGAGCACGTCGAAACGTGACCGCGAGCAAACTATCGGCTTACCTTCTCTGTCTCTGATGCAGCGTTGCACTGCGCAAGCATCGGCATAATAGACTGACGAGGAACTTTTACGTGCTCCCGGACGATTGGGCTCGCTTAAAACCTACTCCTTAATTCCCTTTCATACCCGCACGGACATCGTATAAATAATTCGGCGTCAATGCAGGCTATTATAATTATAATTCACGTCTTGTAAACAATTACTGGAGATGATCCACAGTTCCAGTTAAAAATATAAATGTCACAATAAACACACACGAGGCTGCAGCTTATAGGGGGAGGAGATCAAAGACATACTTGTGTGTCGATCGGAGAGTGCCAAAATAGAAGGAAAAAAAAGAAGAGGATAAATCGAGCGCCGCCGCGAAGCAGTCGATTCAAGATGTCGAACACGTGTGCGGCATACGTTCCTCCTGCTGCTGCTGCTGCTGCTTGCGTCCCTCTCGACGAGTAACACAAAATACAAATGGGATTTTTTGTGGCCTGGAACGACTATACTTACATTTTAGACGCGTCGCGATCCTTGGAAAATTATATTATTATACTGCTGTATTAATAATACAAAGGATCGTCAGTAGCTTATACTTTTCGAACCTCAGGTATTAAAGTTTCTAAGACAGCAAATACTTATCAAGGTCGCAGTGAATGCGCAGTACGTATTATACAACAGCGATGCGTCGAACTGCTTATCAGAACGACGCATCGTCAAGAGTCCTATACAGCAAACTGGTTCGCAAAAGCAAGCACCTTCGTGTGTTGATGCCTGAAAACCCGATACACTATACTTTCATTGACGTCTGCTATCTGCTGAGCACGACAGCTTCCCTTGCGCGTGGGTGTAAGAGATAAGAATTGAACGACAAGCTTGCAGAGCTTTTCTATTCTCCCTTTTCGTGACTTCCTGTGTGTAGATTCTGATAAGCGAGCAAGTTTGTCGAAACTTGTAATGCAACTAAAATCTATACTGCAATCTTCAATAAAATCCACTATATACTCGATCGCTCGATTGACATTTCCTCCTCTCGGCTGTGTATACGTCATTATATTATACTCTTCGTCTCTCGATCCCCGCGCGGAAAGCCATTTCCTCCGTGATTTATAGAATAGTCAGACACTTCCGCTCCTGCTATATACATTGACTGACTGCGCTAATCAAGTTCGGCTAATTTTGAATTCAGCATAATTGAATATCTCGCTCAATTTCTAGTAAATTTACAAGTTTTGTAAGTATACTGTGCATTGAAGCACAGGCGATTGCAATATAGCATATATATAAGCGAGGAGGAAGAGGGGGAGTGAGCTATAGCCCCGTAGTCAACGGCGCGGTTCATTGAGCGCTTCTCGGAGAATCGGCTGAATGAAACCAGGGCATCCAGGGGCTGCTTTCCGCGCAGCATCAGTATATAAGCTTCCCCATTCAAGCTGCGCCGACGCGACGACGGGTCGACGCCCGCTGCTTCCGTCCGTTCTACAATCTAGCCGCAAACCCCCGCGACTTCTTTCGTATAATATAAATTTTTTTTGTTAAAAAAGGTCGGCGAACGCGAGGAAATAAAAATTCATGTATAATGTGTATTTTATTTTTTAATAAGGATAAAATTGCATCGTCTGTCGGATTAAACTGGATACTGCGCGTGAAATGGGGTCAGTAGGTCAGTATATACAGTATCTCATCCCCTTACAGCATTGACTTGGAGCAGAATCATTCCAGTTCTACCGCCTCGGTTGCCAAGGGATACGACCTACTATCTCTACATCTACGTCTTCGGGGGGTGAAATACCTCGAAGGAGGTCGAGGAAAAACTCACTTTAGATCAATAACTAAACTGCGTTCATTGATGAACAAAAGAGCGTATATAACATTTATTAAGACGAAGTAAAAAAAAAAAAAAAAAAAAGAAGAAGAAGCGGCTGCAGCGCGCGAAAGAGATACACTGCATCAGCATAATATGCAGCTGCGCACAGGGCGGTGCGATGCGATAGAGTTTCCGTGAAGGCCGGAAGCAACGGCAGGTGGTCGCCGGATGTGCATCTTCCTTTTCCGGACGAGGCCGCGCATATTAACGCTATATGCTATATAGCTGCAGCCGGCGCCGCGAACAATAGCCTTTTGCACGGAAAAATATGCGAGAAAGCGAGGTTCTTTGTTACCTAGCTCAATATCTTTCTTACTATTCGGGGAGTATAATCGCGAGAGTATTAGTCGTAATCTGCTGCTTTAGAAGTGCGCATGCGTGCAGTCTTGCGGACCTTTAAATCGAGCTTCCGTGTGTGCGTTAGAGAATTGAGGTTCCTCCCTACTAGGAATCTATAATATGCCATATACTTATGTGTTATAGCGAATGATGAAGTTTGCAACGATATTTGCTGAAGCTGATATGCTTTGAAAAAATGATTGCACTTCAGTTTCATTTTGTATTTATTTTCACTTTAGAGCTTATTAGGAAAACTGATAGGACGACCACATAGGAAACTAAAATTGAAAACGTTTATCTATTATTCGTATGCGTGAAAATCATTTTACTTTCGCAGCAGACTGAACTACAGACCGTCCGACTGATCTCTCGCATCAAAAAAAGGAATAGCACAATGATCCCTCCTTTTTTTAGGACAACAAATGTACACGCAAAAATTTGTTCACATCATCCATCCAAGCAAACCATCAGCTGCACAAACTTCGGTAAATGACAATACAGATTTTTCGTATAGTGTCAACGGCGGCCATTCATCCTGCGCGTATACGAGTGAGAGATCCACGCACGCGTGCGGAAGCCCGATGGCCTCCGCGTGTGCGCGTGTATTACACAATACACACACTGCACCTATACCTATAGCCAGAAACACACACACACGCGCGCGCGTCGTGCGCCGACGACGAAGCAAAGCAAAGGGTCGCACTCGGCACTTGCCGGAAGCGCCGCGCGCGTTCCCACGGTTATCCCGTGCTTCTGCTGCTGCAGTTGCTTCGTCTCGCTCTCCTGCGCACCGCTACTGATGATGCAGCGCGTGCATGCTTTCTTTCCACGCGCTCGACGTGTGCCTGCGATGCGCATAGGTGTGTGTGTGTCTGCAGGCACCCCTCACTTCTGAGACCTGTTTTTTTTTTCTCTTCTATCCTCTATAATACCAACTTTTTCTCATACGAAGATCCTCCAACGAGCGAAAAATCGGATCAGGAGCTGCGAGATGACGTTTCCCTTTATGCCTGACGGTTTTCCCACCGTCGCCTTATTTTTCATAATTCAGTAATATAATATAAGACTTGGCTTCTTAGTGTAATAAAATAAGAAAAACTGCAGCGAGCGCACGTGGCTTTATATACATGTGTACGTACACTATGTTCATTAATCTAACGGTAAAATCTGCATGAATTCCCCTGGGCCTCTCTTACGTCCGGTGTGGTCTCCTGCGACTCTGTGTGCGTGTAAAATACGCGCACACACAGTCTCTCTCTCTCTCGTGTTATACACGCGAAAGAATGACGGAGGAGCGGCGAGAAGGAAAGGGAAAAGCATTCCCGGCGCACACACAATCTGCCATTGTGGCCGATTCATGAATGAAGCGGGACTTCCGGTCGAGGGGAGCAGAGCAGCAGTGTGTGCGTGCGTTACGACAGAGAGCGCTTATATAGGTATGAAAGGAGGGAGAACCGAGACTATACTGCCGCCGCCGGTTTCTCAATGGGATGCCGCTCTCGCTGCTACGGCTCGATATCTGTCTCTGAATTGTATATGTATATACATTTACGGTCTGAAGCTCCTTTTTACACGAGATGACGAAAAAAATTAACTCTAATTGTATAACGAATCGTGTTTGTTTAATAACGAGAAACGGTGTGGCGGGATTTTGAGTGAGAAATAGGTAACGTTCGATAGAACGTCATCTATCGGTATAACTACCCTCTTGTTTCGCCCGAAACTTACTCTGCAAAAAACATTTTTAGCGCTATTATTTAAATACGATTTTCTGTATTTTACAATTTATGTTGCAACACACCCTGCGTTCTTCGGGTCACGGCGTAATAAATCAATCAATCTTTTCCTCCTCTGAAGGAACCGAGTCTGCTTAGATAGACACATCACGAATATAATTAATTTCAATCAATCAAATCAGCAAATCTAACTTTAGTCCATCGTTCGTTTGTTACAGATAAGTCGACAGAGCATAGATGCGTGCAAGGACTATTTCAGGGACGATCTCCTCAAGACCGACTGGCATCTCATAATGGAACTAAAGAAGCTCTTCCAGATCCTCTAATTTCTCCTCAGCCCATCAGAAGCTGATGAGACGGACGCACAGCCAACAACATCAACAACAGTCCATTCTCCTCTTCTCTTCAACACAAGCGGCAGCATCTTCACCTGTACACCCATATCCATACCTATACCCGTGCCCATACCCACGCCGCACATCGTCGTGCAAAGAATCGAGATGGACTTTTTATATTGTATTTGTATATTGATTGAAGGGCAAAGTACCCAAGTTGAAAACACACGACATCCCTCGATCGTTTTCTTTTATGAGAGTGCATGCATTGAACACCTAGACATAGCAAGCACATGCAAACACACACACACACACGGCCAATACTCGATCGAATCAATTAATAGGCGGAAAGAGAGATGATTCGCCCGAAAAATCAAGTTACAAATACGAGGACGGTGACGCTTGTCGCTGATGATATTCGATAATAATAAAGTATCGCAGGCTTACGATGAACTTTCTTACTGTCATAATCTTTTTATGATTGGATGATTCTTATAAATTGCTGATTTTCCAGAAGGTTGAAAAGCTCTTCTCAGATTGATTGTCCACTGTGGACTGAAACGACCGCGATATCGTCCATCTTCTCAGTCAAAAGCTCGTGAATATAGAGCTTTGGCAATGAAAATCGCCGAAACGATAAAGAGGCGATTGAAAACAAGACGAAGAAGGTTATTGTTGTTGGAAAAATTACGATATTAAAAGACGCGATGGCACATACATATTATGTGTACACGCATATGTACGCTTGTAGCACAAAAGTATATATATTATGAAGAAAACGATGTACGACTTGACCTTTCGACGTATGTATGGAAATGAAAACGAGAGTAAAATTTGAAAAATAATTACAACAGAAAATTAGGGTTACATGATATATAGATAGATAGGTGCAATCCGAAAATAACGAAAAATAATATATTATATATATAGTGAAAGAGAGAGAGAGAGAGATACAGAAAAGGAGAGTAATAAATTACACAGCGATTACATATTGAATTCGAGCTTTTTCTGCTCCTTTTTGTTCTTTTCATAAATAAAGATAAATCGTGCATACCCGTAAAATTGTGTAACCACGTTCCGAGTTCGTTTGCAATTTTGTCATCGCGTTCGACAGTTGCGATTCAGAATGCGTTTAAATGCGAGATAGATAAAAAAAATCTCGTAAACGGCAGAAGACAATGATTTGAAACAGTTTCCTATGCATTTTGGAAAAACGTTTAAACGAATAAAAAAAGTATGGAAAAAGTCAATTTCAGGATAATCATAATACTTTAGACCGTCCATGCTCTTTTGATGAACCATGAGATTTCTTCGCATCGGGCGATGTGCAAAATTTGGAAAAATGTTCTCGATACTAATGATTCAAGCGACAAAGAGAAGCGCACCAAATCAAATGTTGTATATCTTGTGCCCCGCGTTTTGCGTTATTGCGTTTTCCCATCAAATAACAGATAAAAGAAGAGGGAGGAGCTGATGGCAGACGGACGAAAAAGAGAAGGAAACAAATGAATTTCGGTAGAGTCGGATGACGTTTTATAAACATTTTACATGAGAGCGACGGTTATAAAACGAGCGGCGAATAAAGAGTTAAAGAGTGATATATTAATATTATATGTAAATCCATCGGCTTATGTAATTTCGCTGATCGGCAGCACATATATAAGTCCAAAGTGCGCGTAGGCGCGCTTTCGACGCTGAATACTTCTTTTTTAGAATACCTCGAACGTTTTTGGAATTACTTTTTACATATGTGGCTTAATAGTTTTGAAAGAAGACTATTAATAAATATTGTTTATTGATAAAAACGTGATTTTTGGCTTGTCATTTGTCCAAATTGTTTCATTCTTCTTTCAGTGTGATCCTGTGCGAGATAACGATATAAATAACATAAGTATATGGAAAAAGGTATATAAGTGCGCGCGCTCGAGAAAGAAAAAGACGCACTTTGTCGGAGCGCGTAGGTGCGCCAATCTCGTTTCAGCGGAAACAGGAAGCGACTTTTTTCCTCTCTAATGCGGCCAGACGAACGCAGCGTCCTATCTATATGTATATTCCGTATATATATATTCCCCATGGCTGCAGTATCTTATATCTTTCAATCCCTCTATATATCGCAGAGTGCAGTGCGGTATAGAGAGCCTTCGCCGGAAAACTGCGAAAAGCTACAAGATAACCGCTCGACGAGACAAAATGTATATACAAAAAAATAATGGAATAAGTTGGCGAGCAATAAAGTAACTCGAAATTTTCCAAGTCGGCGAGAGCTCAATGAAAAACCCGTTCCTGTCGCGATGGTCGCCGTCGCCGCCCGTCCATTCATTCATTCGTTCATTCATTCATTCATTCATTCGGTCTCCTCGAGCGCGCGGGCGCGCGTGGGTTTGGCATATAGGCTATGCTATCCGGCTTATCGATCGGCCGCCCGCGCTATAGCTCTCTTTCAGTCTTTCAGACTTTCAGGCTTTCAGTCTGGCGGTCGATCACCCGCCCGGCGGAATTTATCGCGCCGCGATAAGCGAGATCGCCGAGGGCCGATAATAAAAAAGCATCAGCCAAGAGGAAGGAGGCACACGCGGATTATGTATATATATATATATATATACCTATACTCTAATATACGAAAGTGGACTTCGCGCTTGTTATATATACGTATATCGATGATTGGCTCTCACTCGCTTTATGACTCTGCGTGTGGGAGTCGCGGGAGTGACAAGTCTGCGCGACTCTTTTGACTGAAGTAGATTTTATGTATTATATAGAGCTATACCTATAAATAATACAGTATCTGAATTTTCCTGCTATATGTATACAATCATATAATGCCTGTCCCGCGTATCTTTATCAAATTACTGCAGACTGTGAATTTCCACTGTTTTAAATGCCAGTGTATAGCCGCAGTTTTCTTATAAATCGGATCCATTATTCAGCTGGCACATCCGGTAATGCTCGCAATAAATATACGAAAGCCTCTTTTATATATGTATACATTGTATATACATATCGATCGACAAAACGAAGAGTCTCTCTTTCTCTCAGCACGCGCGCAGCAATCATCGTTTCTAATCAACTGCGCGGCGGCCGAAGGTCATAGAATTTAGATTCCACACTTCCGGTGCTCGCTTTCCAGGAAAGAGAGAAAAAAAAAAGAGGCCACTAATGTAAGTACAACGCCCGCCCGCGCGCTCGCGGTAGCTCACAAGTACACGCTCTGGCCAAGTTAATTAAGCAATTAACCCGACAATTGGCTAAAGGCAGATATATATCCTGCGGCCGTCCAAGGGCACGCGCGAGAGAGAGAGCACACAAACATATAAAACAGGCTTGTATAAAACAAAAGGGGAAAGGGAAAAAAGTGTGGATTCTGCGCGAGAACATACTTCTCGGCTGATGCAGAGTTGCTGATGTGCGAATGGGATGCTGCGACTAATAAAAGAGACTAAATATAGCGAGCGTAAGCGCAGTTTGTTATTGCAATTTGACGGTAGTCAATTAGATGTCATTTCGAGGCTTATGTGCTTCATTCGAATTATTACATGCGAATTTATGCTATTGTATGAGACGTTTCCTGATGATGTGTGTATGTTATATACATATACATAATTTTTAAAATCGATTTCTTTCGTTATACTTCCACGACTTATCGCGCTCAATGATACACTAAATTCTTTGCTATCTGCTTTTCCTCATAGAGAAATAGCTATTTGCTGTTGTAAGTACGATATTAGATACATGTTTCGAACTGTTCGGAGTTTCAATCACACGTATGGATGCGTGTGTCTATACCGTAATATTTATGGAACCAGCTGTATCGATTATATTTGACCTATATTTTTTTATTTATCGATTTGTTATTGTTTTATCGTGGATTTTTGCGTTCTTCTTATGAATAGAATGTGTGATTTATGTATAGTGGAGAGTTGCCCAGCATATGGTTATTTTTGTGTTTCCAGTGACCCGAAACAACAGATTGAGTCCGATATTTTAAATTTTAAAAGAAATAACTAATTTGTGATTCCAAGCGTGTGAAAAGTCATTTGACGAGTCTCATCTCTTTCTTTCTATTTACGCTTATGTCTGTCTAATTATTATGTCGTAGCTTTTGTTTTTATTATTTGTTAGAAGCAAAAATTAGTATCTTTTTTCGTCTGCTATATTGTGGCGCGAAATCTGGATTTGAATTGACTTCGGACCCCCTTAAGATCAGCTAGAGTTAAAAATAAAATGATGCCCTTGGTGCTTCATAAATCTGAGGCAAGTGAATAAAAAGGTGAAAAATCAGTGTTTTAAGCCTTGAAGGATTACGCTGACCCAAAGGAATATAGGGATCATCATAAAGTGATAAAGTTACATGTATAAATGTATATTTTAAGTAGGGAAAGTTGTTTTAATTTATGTAGATTAAAATATTCTTATAATCCAACAATAATTAGCTGCTTTAGAGGTTTTGATCCAATCCATATTTTAATTCTCTTAAGTGAATTTACAGCCAAAATAGCTAAATTAACCCTACTGCTTTTAAACCTACTACTTTTGTTTTAAACCATTGAAGTTAAATATAAAAATTAAATTAAATTTTTTCACAATTTAAGGTGTCTCCATCCATCCCCATATTATTGAAATACGCCAGACATCTGCTCCGAAAAAGAACAAATTAACCCCACTCTCCCCTACACGAACGAGAAAGAGTCGTTGTTGTTGTTGCTGGGTGGATCATTAATTGAAAGCTTTCAATCAAGCCTTCATCAAGGTATATCTACGTTGCCAGGACGGGGATCTAAAAACCATTGCTCCGTCACTGCAACTCCAATACAAGCATGAATGAAGCACCGCAGCCCACTTGATTTGTCACAACATCTCGTAGCCACACCACACAATCTACCCAAGTAAGTACACTAAAATCAACGCTTCCACTTCCATTTTTCCACCACAAAACAATAGAAAATAAGCGCATCTAAATTTTCGAAAGTCCAAAGATTATAAAATAAGACGCAGGGCACCGCGATTCGTCGAGTACGCTCCTGCGGCATAGCGCGCGAGCTCGGCCTCTCTCGAAAACGCGCGACATGGCTGCATCAGCAGCCGAGGCCAGCGGCATCGAGAAAACTCTCTCGCTCGCTCACTCGCCTCCGAGTCACGCAGCTCTCTGGCTTTTCAATTACCCGCGTATATATACGCTCCTGCGGCCTGCGGCAGAAAACTCGACACACACATACACATTCACGCTCGTACACAAGCGTAGCCGTATATTTATATATTGGAAACTCGTATATTTACTCGTAGTACGCTGCCTTCTTTTTCATTCCAATAGCTCAATGGACTGCGCGCGTCGATGCAATTTGCATTAAAGGAAAATGCTGAATGAGAGCTATATAAAATTGTTGTTCAACTATATACGCTGCTCCGTAATGTATACTCGAGACATATCTAGTATGTATCTATACTGCACGGTATAGTTGAATCGAGGGCAAAAGCGTACGCACACGCATATTATAGACAACATCCGCGCCGGCAAAAAGCTCGCGAGCTCGAAAAGAAAAAAAGAGAAAAAAAAACGCGGCATCAGCAGTAGCATCGTATACGCTTGTCCCCTCCTATATACCATATACTCCGGTCGCTCGTCGTCGCCGCCGCCGCCGCATCCCGTCCCGGCGCAGCTATTTCTGCGGACGTATAAAATAAGCAGTGAATGAAGCCCGTTTACTGGCGGTCAACCTAAACAGAGACGGGGAGACTCTCTCGCTCTTTCTCTCTCTCTCTCGCACATAACATCGCTGATGCTGCTGCTGCGGAGCGCGACCGAGTGGTGGCGGCTACGTAGCGGCGGCGGCGGCGGCGACGTCGTCGTATGGCGACGGACGTCGTGGAGGGGCGCGAGAGAGCGGCGGAAGCCGAGAGAGAGGCAGTAGCGGAGCAGCCAGCGTAGGGCTCGGCTCGTTCTCTCTCTCCTCTGCAGCGCGCGCAGCAGCTGCAGACACACACATACACGTCCGGTACCCGGAGTGGAGTATATACGCTAGTTTTATACGCTATTATACGTTCTCGTAGTTCAGTTCTTAGCCAAAGTCCCTCGAGAAAGAGAGAGAGAGAGGATCTTGGGATCGATATATTCCTCGGAGAGTATAGCTAGCGCGATCGCGACGTGCTCTCAAGTCAGTGTGCCTATACTTGTAACCAGTGTGTTTTACCGCGCTGCATACCTCATCTCAGACGATCCGCTCGGCTGCAAGTCTTCGCTATACATACCTATAATACCAACAGACGCTCCTCGTCGCCGCATATCAAAACTTCTCGCTCTCTGCAACGAGAGGCCGAAGAAAGGCGCAGATAATAAACAAGCAGCAGTAGCAGTAGCAGCAGCAGCGGCGGCGGCGGCCAGATATATATTTTTGTACTTTCCACGAACGCGAGCGACTTGTCTCTCTCGCGCGCGGATCTTCTATCTGCTCTCCCCGCCGACGACTATACTCGCCCGCTCTTCTCGAGCCGCGAGTACGAGGGAGAGAGAGAGAGAGAGAGAGAGAAACAGAGACAGAGCGAGACTGACTCGCCGGGCAAGCAGCAACAGCAGCAGCAGCAGTCGCATACGTACGTGAACGCGTGTGTCCGTGCCTTCTTCTTCTTCTTCTTCTTCTTCCTCTTCTTTCTCGCCTCGCGCGCGCGAGAGCGCGGCCCGTCTACATGTGTGTGCAACGCCAGCAGCAGCAGCGGCGGCCGAGTGTAGGTGCAGCAGGCAGAGGTCGATCCCCGCGCTCAAGTGTTTAGTTTTCATCAAGAGCATATTCTTGTATAATAATCCAAGGAAATAATAGAGAACGAATGTCGCGGGCAGTAGCCGTCGTCCTGCACGAGGACTCGCTCGTCCGGCTATTAACGTCAGTGTTTCGTCGGATTTAGCGAGCCCGGAGAGAGCTTCCTCCGTAGCAATATAAATTTAGTGGTGCAAGGTGTTGATACAAGTGTGGAAGTGTGGATACCTTGGACTGCACCCCGGCGCCGGCGCTGCCACCGCGGCGTCCAGCCTGGCCAGGCTTCATCAGCAGCGTTACCGGTCTCAGCGAGACGACGACACTCGCGGCAGCAGCGGCATCAGCAGCAGCGACAACAGCAGCTTCGGGAGCCGACGGAAGCGGCAATCGTACCGGCAGCTTCAGACATCGCGGCGTGAGTACCGGGAGCAGCAGCGACGACTCCTCGATCGCGTCGTTCGTCGAGCTCGGCCAAATCGCCGCGACTCGACTGCAGCAACCGCCGGTACTCACGCCGCCCAGCTACCCTGCGCCTCCGCGGCCGCCCACTCGAAACGGTGAGAGAACTGCCTGATATATATTTTATATACCCTAACCGTTTTGTGTATACTTGGCCTTGCAATTAGCGCACTGTGAAAAACATGAATGATGCGCGCGAGCGCGTACGGATGCCGGTCAATGAATAGGTCTCACGTGGTGTATAGGTATACACATCATATACCTCGCGATCTGTCACTCGCGGCTGATTTCATCTATGTAGCTGACAGGTGTATTTTGTTTACACTTGAATGTCGTCTGCTCGAACGTATTTTTAACGGAATAATAAGTACACAGAAAAAAATTCGGTCAGCACGCGGATGATACGCGGTTGTTTATAAAGGCCGACGAGGTTAAATTCCTTCTCCATCGCCGGAGTCCGTTGACCTTGATGGGCCACCGAACAAAAATCCAATCGATTCAACCAGTTCCCGGAGATTCTTCCATAGTCTAACGCTTCTAAGTACGGCTGCATTCTAATGTTCCGAGAGAGAGAAAAAAAACATAAATATTCTGATTTCGTCTCTGGAAGGAAGAAAAAAAAAATCAGCACAGCTACAGGAACGCCGATGCTGGCAGTAGCTCGCGGTGAATGAAAGCCGTGTGGGGGGATATATAGAAAGTTTGCGAGAAAGTCGCTATACGACGTCGCGAGCGCGTTTCCATCTGCATTCTACCGTAGAGCCCATAAAACCTCTCTCTCTCTCTTGCCTTGTCTTACGTATACACGCGCGCAGTGAAATCCGTCGCCTCCTTCATGAATGAAAGCGGCGTTTCGTGTTTCTTTCTCGTTGTCTGTCTGTGTGAGCGTAAAGCGGGCAAACGCCTACCTTATAGCTAGGTGTGCCGCCTCCCCCGCACACGACTACTCCTACGTGTGGTGCCGCTGCAGGTTTGTACTTTTTCGGATATTACGAAAAGCGAGGACGGATTTCGACGACAGTGTAGTTTCACTTGCGTAATTCCCCATCGCAAGGCCCGCTCTCTACAGTATATTATATTCGTCGCGTTGGTTGGTTTGTCTTCTGGGAAATATAAGAGTGCTCGCTGGGTCCCTTATCGATATGCTAATTTTAAACCGAAGCTTCGCTATACGAGACCATTGTTATTAGGCAAGCTCGTGATATATGTGCGTAATGTTACAGACGGAGAGAATCTGGCCTTTCGGGAATGTAAATCGCGAGTTTGTCTGGAAGCTGACACACTTTTACAATACACATCCTAAATTCTGATGGAGCGTCCGAGTCGTGCTATTTCTATATCAACGTTCTTTTTTCTCAACGCATATAGGTGTATATATAATATATAGGTATAGATATAATAACGTAGCAGTAGCAGCAGCGGATTAGGAATCGGTGAACGAGGCCGGCGGCGGCGGCACGATTGTGCAAGCGGAAAAACTCGACGCAAAGAGAGGGAGGGAGAAGCGGTGACTGCCGAGTGGGCGGAAGTGGGCTATTTGCATTTTTCATTCATTAACGACTCTGCCAGCAGCGCGCTCTCAATGGCTATATACTGCATCAGCCCTGCGTACGCGGACACCTCGAAATCTGTCTATACAAAAATTTTCAATTCGCTCGTGTCATTTCAGAGACACTTTTCATCTCTCACCAGATGGATATACAGACACATATAACAACGCTTTCACAATATTCTGCCGAACGACGGTTGACGCTGCGCGGCGGCGGCGGCCGCAGCAGCAGAGAGAGAGAGAGAGAGAGCCAAGCTCTCGGAAAAAGAAGGCAACATCATGCACCACCTTATCTCTGTTTACCCACCCCGTTATCGTGGCGTGCCTAACTCCCCCCTTACTTTACTCCCCGCTCTCTCATTCTCTCTCTCTCAATCTCTTTCTGTCCGCGTATACGAGAGCCGGCACGTAATCTATACACATTCGGACATCGCGTACAGTGCGTGCAGCCGCCGCGGGGAGAGACCGGCCTCTGCCCCGGCGATTGCGCTGCTGCTGCTGCTGCTGCGAATGCCAACGATTTTGTGTATATACGTCGGATTTAGTATAGAATATACCTGCGCTGTAGCTTTTGACAACCCAGTTGCAAGTGGTGTAGATTCAATCTCGATTCATCGCAGTGTATTATTTCTGGCTTCACCGACCTTTTCGTATATAATATCGATCTGCGCCTAAAAATGTCACTCTCGGTATTATTTTTAGTATAAGCTACATGGAAGTCTGTATAACAGGAACGAAGCGATCGATTATCTTGCATTGTTACGAGAGGAATCGTAAGCACAGCGAGCAGTCTTATCGCCACCGCTGCTGCAGCGCGCTCGCGTTCGATGATGTAACAACAGATGACGAGAGAGAGAGAGAGAGAGAGAGAGAGAGAGAGAGAAAAGTTCATTCATTCCGCAGCGATGCATATACAGCAGCGCATCCGCAATTTCGAGAGAAACATATGGTAGACTCCTGAATTTTCTCTTCTTCCTAAGACTCTGATGCCTCTTTGGTTTTGACGAAAAAACGGCTATCGGTCGCTTCGATTCACGTATATAGTATGTACAGCAGCGGTAGCACTTCTCTCTCTCTCTCTCTCGCGCTAGCGCGCGACTTATCTTCCTTCTTCAGCCTCGCGCCTCGTCGCGCGCGGCTATCTCTCCTCGAGAGCGCGTTACTCTTCGAAACACAGATATCGCCGCCGGTTTCTCAATCTAGCGCCGCGCGCGTGTCTCTCTCTCTCTCTCTCTTATAACGCTCTCTGTGCTCGTATAGACATACCTATATATACCTAGAAGCATTTTATATCCAACTTTTTTCTAGCGCCTTTTATAACGCCTCATGTCAATTCTCTGTTTCGCTTCCATGTACAATACTTATTTTTTGCGTGCTAGAATTCGTTATAGACTATACGAGGACACTATACGTATATAGCGATCGTTGGAATTTTTTTCGCGGTCTTATCATCGCTGCTAATACTATCGAGAAAGGATGAGAAATTCTCACGCTACAAGGATTGACTGATCGGCGAATGTTGACTCGTGACTGCAGCGCTACGAGTCAATGGGTGTGTGTGTGGGTGACTGCATCTCAGCATCAGAGCCATATGGCGCTGTCCACATTCCATCTCGCTCTCCCTTGATTTTCTGTAAATATACTAAACTGACTTCTTCTTCTTCTTCTTCTACTTTTGATTACATTATCCCGAAGCAGCAAATTACGCAACGTCGTTTCACAAGTAAAGCAGTGTCTCGGGCGAATTTCCACACAAGCTTTTTAGCATATATACACATATCCTGCCCACGTTGATGCAGCTGCGAGCGAAAATCGATGCGCGCGACGCCCACCGCGTATAATATACCTTCATAGCAGCGCGTCGAAGTCACTGCTACGCGAAAATAGTGTAGAAACGCAGGACCATTGGAATCTCCATCGACGAAGCATTTATTTCCCGCGGAAAATGTTCTTTCAAACGTCCCTCGTCTTTTCTCGAGAATGTCTGGAGGATATCCGGTGTTACATTCGCTTCTCTCTACTTTGCAAGTTTACCTAGTTTTAGCCGTCTCAATTTAATGAAGATAGAAGAGAAATAGTGTGTGTGTGTGTCCGTGTGTTTACGTCGCTTGAAGCTTTATCGCTAATGAATGTGTTTACTCATTGCGACGAGAGCAGCCACGTGCGTTTAGAAAAAAATCACGCCATTAGATAGCAGATAGAGAGGCTACTGCGAAAAATCCAAGTCTCAAGCGCGCACGTGGCCGCGCAGCCGCACCTTGTTTTCTCAATCCAACCCGAAAAACCATCAGCAGAAGACGATAAGAAGAAACAATAAATTCCTCGATCGCTATCAAAAACTCGTTAAGAATAAAACTCTGTTTACTACACCGGACAACGCGTATACACTTATATTTTCCTGTATATTTCACTCGCAGCGAGCTGAGAATGAAACGATCGTCGTCACATGAGTAGTGCTTTTGTGAATCAAGCATTGACCGTTCGATGATGAATGCACAATTGCACGCACTCGAGTATATACGCCAGAGTGTCGTTTCATTGATAAAGGAAAAGAGTGATTATCTGCTACTCGCGCTCTCAGTCGGGATTACGAGGATGATTTTATGTAAGAGCTTTGTTAATCGACAGAGCTATATAGCCCCAGCGCCGCCGCTGTTGTGGACGTCGCATGCTATTAGTAAACATCGCGCTCGGTATATATACAGGCCTTTTTTTTACGATCTCATTGAATACACGAGAGCGGGGCAATCGGTCGAGCCTATTTCTGCTGCGAGAGATGGACGGCTGTAGAAATTACGCAAGTATTATATCGCGCGCTTTATATACACCTCTGCTATATTACAAACGCGCGCGGAGAGGAGACCTGTGTTCCGAGAGTCGCTCGCTACGGCCCTGCGAGTGCTTTGTACTCTCTGATCCGCTCTTCTCTCTCTCTCTCTCTCTTTTACTCTCTCGCGCCACGCAGCCAACTTTTCTTGATGTGTATTTGTATATATACACACGACACGACAAGGTTGGATTTTTCTCGTAGTCGAATAATACACTGCGTGTTGAGGAAAAGGGAATGCCATTGATCGCGTTCGATATATATATAATATAGGAGAGCGAGTGTAGAATACATATGTATTGAGTAAATAAGTTGGCGGCCAAGGTGAAATCTCGTCGCATTGTGAAGGCCCCTTAAGCATCTACGTATTCATGCTTATCCCTCTCGGCTCTCTCTCACTGGCTAGGGCACTATATACTCGTGCTGGACCAGAGTAGCGGCGGATAACCGGACCTCTCAGCTCGAGCGAGAAAGGCGCATAGAGGGAGAGCACGATTTGTATGTCCCTCTCTCTCTCTTTCGCTTGTATATATAGGTATATACGTTCTCGCTCCTTCTCTCGGCGGCGGCGAGAGGCCTTCGGAGACTGAGAGACGGGCCCTCGCGCGCCGCGAGAGAAAGAGACAAAAAAGACGAAGCGAGGGGGGAGAGAGAGCGCGTGCGTATACAAACGCGTAAGCGCGGGAGCTAACAACGCCAACGGGTCTCCGCACTCGGGACCACGCTCTCGCTTCTATGTGTGTGCGTGTCCTCTTATATGCTGCTGCTGCTGCTGCTGCACACAGGAGGTTCGCGGCTTGTTTTCCTCTCGCGCTCGAGTATATATATTTTTATTTCTCTCTCTCTCTCTCTCTCCGACATTCTTTTCCAAAGCTTCAACACGTGATGCGTTTTTCCATCGTATACTATATAAGAATATTGTAAAATTATTATTCTATTCGCCCAGCATCTCTCTCGGATTATATTGCCATCTTCGAGCGCCGAAGCGTTACGTAGGTTATTTCTTCGTCTTGTCCATTGCGCATCGACTATATAGCCCCTCTCTCTCCTGATGCAGGCGCGCGCGATCGCGAGGCAGCTCTCTTTCTCGACTGCACCGCGCTGTTGTCTTCGTCTTTCCTCCCTTTTTTACGTCTCATCCTCCGAGCGCGGCAAGAGCCTCTTCTTTTTGCTCTTCTCTTCGGCGGCGGTGGCGGTATCCTTCTCTCTTTTTCCGGCTCTCTCTCTCTCTCCCCCCCTCGTCCTTATATTCCCTTGCGCTTATATATACACCTATACACCATCATGCAGAAAGAGACCTCCGCAACTTTCGAGTGCGCCATTTCGTTGTGACTTTTCTTTCTTCCGTATAATATATAATAGGACTCTGACCTCTTCTGCAGCCCTTTTATAATACTCGCGCTCGTTGCTTCCCAGTATATACTATAGAGGAAAAAATCTCGCCAGCCTAGGCGTAATCGAAAGAGAAAGACGTAAAAACCTGCTCTCCGCTTCGAGAAAAAAAAGCAGCGTAAGGCTTCTCTCTCGCTTTCTACATAATGCCGCCTACTGTCTCTCTCCCCGATAGCTCATTCAAAAGCCGCTCGTTATTATATACGACTTGCGACACACGCACCTTCGGCCGAATTTAACTTGGATATATAGTAATATCGTAGATTTATACAATTTATCGAAAGCAAAAGTATATATATATATATAAGGTCAAAGGGCGTCGCGATTCAAGTAACACACACAAACTGATGCAGCCAGCGCGCACGCGACTGCATAAGGTCGACGTTTTCGCGACGAATCGTAGACTTGTTATTAGTTGGCACAGTCGCCGCCGCAGCACACGATATTGCACGAGGCGCAAGAAAGAGCGCGAGTTCATCGGATTTCCGTTGAAGAGCCGTCAACGGAAGCCGCTTATAATGTTTTCCTCTAATACACTTCTCTCCTCTCGGAATTCCAGAGAATCGCTAGTTTTCGGTGTGTATAAATAAGTGACTTATTATTATTAGGTCCGCGTCGATGACGTCTGCGCTTGTAAACAACGCGATGCGCTATCGTAATTTATGAAGGATGACGGGAGGTCTAGTGCGCGATTATATACGAGCGTCGTCCTATGTATATAATAATACTCGTGTAGTTCAGAGAGAGAGAGAGAGAAAGTATAGTCGATAAGTACGGAAAATGCGAAGGCGGCGCGCCGGCTGTTTACACTAGCGCGCGAAATTATTTCGGGCGAAGCCCGCGCGCTCGTATGTACATACACAACATATATATACTTACGTAGCTCGGAAGCAGAAGCCGCGAGAGCCGGAAAACGAGAAAAAGATGGCGAGAGACTCGGCGGAGGGAATAAGGAATGTGCACTGCAGAGTATAGGAGGTGAGCTCGAAACTCTGTCTGGCACTTTGCGGATGCACCCCTGCAACGGTCGTATATGTGTATATATGTGAGAGAGCAAAAAGACGAGGGAGAAGCCAGAGAGAGAGAGCAGCCGCGTCGGCGAGACTCGGGCCAGATAGATCGGCGCGGAGATAAAGATAGAAAAGGGGATCGCGAGAGAGTTTGAGACTCTCTCTCTCTCTCTCGCGAGAGAGAGAGAGAACGGAAGCCGACTGCAGCAGTAGCTATGGAATATATAATGCTTTCTCGGATTGAGGTTAGCTTTTGGCATGCCGATTTTGTTGTCGAAATATATAGAGCCGAGCTGAGAAAGAATGCAGTTGACTGTGCACAGACACACAGAGAGAGAGACGAGAAAGAGATAGCAGACGAGCCGGCAACATTGCGCTATAGCAGCTGCGCAAGAAAAGGAGGACGTGAGCGAGCGAGAGGATCCGCGTCATATGAATGAAACGCGCGCGCGTACGAGCGAGCGAGACGAAGGTAGTCATGAATGGACGTTGGCACGACGAGGACAGACTTAATGAGCGAGATAAATATAGAAGCGCGTGTGCAGGCGCGCCTGCTGCTGCTCTGCTGCTGTTGCAGAGAGACCAAGCCAAGATAGTGGAGCATCGTACGCCGCCTCGCCTTATGTGTATGTGTATTACTATACCTCAAGTTGAGCACTCGATCTTTCTTGGAATAAAAACCTGCGGCTAATCGGCATCGACTTCCGCTCGATCTTATCAAAATCGACACTTGTGGTTTTTTTGTGCGAAACGTGTCGCTCGAGTTGACTTATTGGAGGCTGGTGCACGCGCAGGTGTGATGTTCGTGTTGCTGATGCTTTGTTGTGTAAATGCTGATCGGAATCTGTGTTGAAAATTTTTCTTGTTAGCCTAGAGGGTGATCGTAATGAAGATTGGGATTTGTAAACAAATATTATGTTTCTTCAGAGAATGAGTAGTTCTGCTGCGCCAGTTCGACGTCTAAACCTTAGAAAAACAATTACAAGCAAAATCGTAAACACGGTGACACACATACTAATGTTATGACGGAAGAGAATTGTTTCCGGATCCTTTTATACATTACGCTCGAGATTATTCACTAACGTGTAGTAAATCCAAGAAACTTGGCCTAGAGCGCGTAAATACTGGGTAAAAATAACGAAGGAAACTTTAGGCTCAGAAACTATAGCCGCATATATTTAATCGTTGATTTATTCAGCGCGATGCGATAAAAGTCCCGATAAGATTAGCAACAATGGACTTGAAGTTCGTCTGATAATACCGAAGGCTCGGATTCGGATGTTCGAGGTCGAACTCACCGCATCAGTGACAATTCAAAGCATCGTCAAGAGAAACAAGATTTGAGCACGACAAACACCGCGCACAACTGCGTAGATAAATCAAAGCACACTCCGCGTATTTCCCATAAATACATGTATATACACACAGCACAATTTCGAAGGCAAGTATAATCAGAGTGAAATGATCGCGCGCACCTCTGTACATCAACACAGAGAGAGAGAGAGACTTACACAGAGAGACGAGGCTAGCAATGTTTTCATTCATCTCGAAACTTCAATGATAGCTTCCGTTCATTCATAAAAAGTCGGTGTTCCCTCTCTGTCTCTCGTTCCACGCAGAGCGCCTTGTCGCGACGTCGCCAGATGGCGATAGGTCCCCGCGCGACGACACAGCTCTCTCCCCTACTTTTTTCCTCTCACAAACACACCTCCACTATATAAACCCGCACAATGTGTCTCTAGAGAGCGAGAGAGAGAGAGCGTAGGATACAAGTATACGGGCAGAGTAGAGACTCTCCCCTCTCTCTCTCCGGTTCGCTTCCGGCCGGCCGCCCACTCGGCAGCTCCCTCTCTCTCTCTCTCACGTATACACACGCACCGTGCACGATTTAGTCGTCTCTCGGCGCTCGATGCGCGCGCATCACACACACACACACATACACACATACAGTAGCCCCCCTCCCGGCGCTCCGTCCACGTTAGCAGGGCTCTCTCACTCGCACACGGGATTTCCGGCGTCCGGTTGCAGCAGCGGCATTAGCGGAGAGCAGTCGTCGTCGTTGTGGAAAATTCGATTCGCCGGCGCTGTGTTGTCCGCTACGGAAATCTTGAAATACACGAGGGACAGATCAAAAGAGAGAGAGAGCCCTCTGTCCGTCTCTCTCTCTTTCTCTATCCATTCATGCGCTATATTTGAATGGGAGCGCGCCGTAGTAGGGCGCTGTCGCGTGAGTGTGTGCTGCACTGCTGAATTCCTTCTCTCTCTTTTCGTCGTACTCAATGAAGACGACGACTACTACTACTACCTACTACTACTGTCTCCTGCTGTCGACTCTTCGAAAAGTGCAGTGCGAGTGTTGTGCAATGAGCAGTCGAGTTTCTAAATAGTGTGTCTCTGTGTCTGTCTCCGCGACAAGCCCCCTGCATCCGCTGCAGCAGGAAGCGGATGGACCCAGTGCTTCTGGATTTCATATAACCATCATCGTCGCGTTTCTTGGCCCATGAATTCTCGGTGAGTCGCCTGCACTTAGGCTTCCCTCTGAGCGTCTGTGTGCTTCTTCGCAAAATAACGCTGTAATCGAGGGAGAAAGAGAAAACAACAACAACAACGTATTATGTGTGTTATCGCTTACAAAATTTCGCGACTTATTTTATCGCGCCTGTGCGTATATATATATATATATGTGTACGTGTGTATACCTAATGTTATAGTGACGGTGACTGAAAGCACGGCTGCTGATAGCCGCGCATTCCTTTGGTTTTCCGACAATTAATTCAACATTACACGTTATAATAGACTATATATAGGCTGCGTAAACTGTCCGGCGTTCACCGTCAAAACAATCGCGTTGCATCTCAATAATTTCACCGAAAAAAAAAAAACGAATCTGCATTTCCTGCTCCGGTAAAACTGAATATCCGCCCGCATTGACAGAGTGCAAGCAGTAGTGCAGCGGTTGTGCTTAGAGAACGCCGTCGTATTCTTCAGAGAGAAAGAAAGAAAGATATAGGTGCGGGCCTCGAGAACGGTATATAATATTCGTGCGCGCCGAGCACCATCTGTCCGATGATCTGTCCGTCTCCGAAGCGCAGGTCTATACCTATACAGTACTATTATACTAGAGGAGTATAATATACTAAATGGAAAAGACACGCTCAAAGCCGGCGGCGGCCGAGGGGCGAAATTTTGTGATTCGGAAAAGAAGAGCGGATGAATGAGTGCGCGGGGGGAGAAATGGCGTGTGCAGCGCACATCTGTCCGTCCGGATTCCCGAGAAGTCTCTCTCTCTCTCATTCAAGCCGAGTCTCTCCCCTCTCTCCGTTGGGCTCTCTCTCTCTCTCTCTGACTTTACCTGAACCTGCGAGTGTTTCTCTCGCTCTGCAGCTCTCGGCGCATTCCTTTGTCGAATATCGTGCTTCCCTATAGGTATATTTCTCCCGCTGCAGATCTTCTTTCCGCGCGAATGACCCTAATAATATTACTGACAAATGTATCTTTTTCTCAACATTTTATCCAACAGAATTTTAACGACAAACATTGCTTTGCATTACAGGTGGGGATGAAGCGCGCGTCGCGAGGGCGGGAGGAAGCGGTCGTGGAGCATCCTGCTGCACCCTCGCTCATGGAACGCCTATGCCGCGAGCGCTACCACCTCGCGCCGCAGCAAACAGCAGCAGCAGCAGCAGCAGCACAACCAAACAACCAGGAGCAGCAGTGGACTGCTGGACCGTGTCACACGCACCAGCCACGACGCCAGCATCAGCAGCAGCAGCAACCCTCGGTCAACGCACGCCCCCGTCGCAATGGGCTAGCCATCACCTTCACCCGGTCCAACAACAACAACAACAACAACAACAACAGCAGCCACCACATCGTATCGCAGCTGCAACGACACCAACGGCCGCCGAGGACGCGCACCGGCTGCAGAACCATCAGTGGCAGTGGCACGCGGCGCCCACAGTACTAGCGCCCCCCGTACCCGCAGACAACGACAATCCCATGTCGCAGCATGCAGTGGCGTCGCCGCCGTCGCGGCCGCCCTCCTCGGCCTCGTCCACGGCCTCCTCCTCGCTGAGCCTCGGCTCGCTCGGCGGCCCGGCCTCGGTGGCTCGCGTCCACGACCACAGCCGGCCGCTCCCGCCGCCCAGGATCCTGCCTCCGCCACCAGCGACCATCGTCACCACCACCACCACCAGCAGTAGCAGCAGTCCGCTCACCACGAGCTTCCGCAGCGCCAGCAGGACGCCCCTCGCCCCGGACTCGCTCGTCCTCGGCTCCGCCAGGCTGATCCAGCCACCGCCGTCCCCGTCCGCCGCGGCACTCGCGGCAGCCAATCAGCCCGCCGCGGGCGAGGTCAGTCTCCAGGCGCCCCGACCCGACGGCGAGCGCATCGCCAACGAGTACGTCGAGACGCCCTTCAGGCCGCAGCAGCAGTCCAACAACCGCCCCGAGGACAGCCTCGACGGCCACCTCAAGGCCAGCAACCACCAGCGGACCTGCAAGAGCAGCGAGAGGCGAAACGGCAAGCATCAGCAGCCCGCGGTACACCGGCACCACCACCAGCAGCGTCGCGGCAACGGCGGCCTTATCGCGACGACGACGACGACGACAGCGGACCAGGGCCAACAGCAGAGGCCCATCACCAAGCAGCCCGTCTCGTTCACCAAGGAGCCGGGGCCCGGTAACGCCATGCTGGGCCGCGCCGGCGCCGGCGAGGGCCCGACCAGCAGTCAAGGCCTCTCCATCATGTGCGAGCGCTGCGGCAGGTGTCGCTGCGAGAGCTGTCGCGAGCCCCCGCCCCTGCCCAGCCGCTGGCTCTGCGACAACGCCTGTTTCTGCTCCGCCGAGACGGCCCTCGACTACGCGAGCTGTCTCTGCTGCGTGAAGGGCCTCTTCTACCACTGCGCGGACGGACAGCAGCAGCAACCCGGTCCGGGCTCCGGCAGTGGGCCCGGCTCGAGCCTCGACTCCGAGCCCGGGGCCAGCTGCGCCGACGAGCCCTGCTCCTGCGGCGGACCGCGAAGACTCGCCCGATGGACCTGCCTCTCGGCCCTGTCGATCGTGCTGCCCTGTCTACTCTGTTACTGGCCGCTCCGGGCTTGCGTCGCCCTTTGCGAGGCCTGCTACGCCAAGCACGCCACCCAGGGCTGCAGGTGCGAGCCCCAACAGCTGGCCCCGGGCCTCCAGGCTCTCGCCCTCTCCGGTTCGACGGCTCAGGCTGCCCTCGAGTCCAGGGACCCCGAGAAGAGGCTGCTCGACCCCATCGGCCCGGATCTCTGAGCAGCTGCAGCAGCAACGAGACTCGAGAAGAGCGGAACAAAGTGTACACAGTGCTGCCTCCGCCGCCGCCGCCGCCGCGGCGCGTCGCGAGTGCGATGAACTCGGTGACGAGGACGAAGCGAGGCCGTCCAAGGCAAAAAGAACGCGAGTAGCGGTCTCTCCGCACGCGCGCGCGCGCGCCTGTGTCTGTGATGCTACAGCGTTATTACCTATACGTACGCGTGTGTGTGTATGTGTATGTGTGTGTGTGTGTGTGTGTGTGCCTCTGCCAGCAGCGGAGAGTTTTATCTTTCTCTCTCTCTCTCTCTCTCTGCCTCTTCTTCCTCTCGGCCGGTTTCTCCTCTCGTTCGTCCACGGAGACGAAGCAGAGAGAAGCAGCAGCAGCAACAACGGACTCGAAGTAGGAGAGGGAGTAGGGCAAGGACCGAAAGAGAAAGAGAGACGGAGAGAGAAGAAGCGAAAAGTGTATTGCATTAGTACAAGAGTTGCATTTAAGAGAGAGAAAGCGTACGTGCAGTGTGCGCGAGGGGACATGTATGGCGGAAGTGCGTGTATTTATTGTTCTCCGCGCGCGAGCGCACTTTGTGTACACATCGCCCGATTTTTTTCGGACACGACTGGCACCGAGTAGCTCTCTCTCTCTCGACACGTTTGTACGTATAAGCCAGGACTGACAGAAGGAGAGAAAGAGAGAGAGAGACACGCGCGCACTGTTGCGCAGAATCATAGATAGCTCTATATATTATACATATATAAATAATAAACTATATTGAAAGATGAAAGAACTAAAATATATATTGTATATTACATTTGTATAAAGAACAAAACCTTTTCTACAGTTAATTTATTCGTGGGCGTATCGCGGGTACACAATTTTATTATTAATATTATTATTATTATCATTATTATTATATTACTACTACTACTACTACTACTACTACTACTACTATTACTACAACTACTACTACTACTACTACTACTACTGTATCGTATATAACAATATTATTATATTTTTATCGTAATACACAAGGCGCGGCGGATGACAGGAGAGTTATTTCGAATATGACGACAGGGGCGCGATCACGACGGATTTTATTTATTATCTGCTATTCTGATTACTGTATTCTGTCGGTGAAGTTTGCAGACTTTCTTCCCAATCCGAGGACCGAGCCAAAGTTGTCGTCGAGAGAGAATTCATACTTCTTTATTATTACTATTACGACTATTATTATTATTATAATTATTATTACTATTACGACTACTATTACGTTTAATATAATATAATTATTACAATTATAATTATTGCTGTCATTACTGATGCAACGCGTGTTCGACTCGATGAACAAAGGAGATCTGCGAAAATTTGGCTCTGTCCTCGGTCGAAGTATATATGCATTAAAAAAGAAAGGGTTGATAAAAAAGCAAGGGCTGTTCCTCGTTGTGCTCGACGGGAGATCTGCGTAATTTTTTTCTATATTCAATCGCTAATAATCGATCGAGATGTCTCCGGTCGAGCTCCGAGCGAGGATGCTCTGAAACACGCGATATAGAGGTTCGACGACGATTAAGCAAATGCTTACAAATTATACACACATTTAAAAGAAAAAAAGATTTTGAAAAAACAAACGATAAACAATATCATACAATGCTGGAGTGAAAGAGAGCGAGAGTGACGAGTGCGAGAATTTCGTATGCTTCTGACGGGATTATTGTCGGGTGTTTTGACTTTATTAATTTTTCCAGTATTATCTAGTCTTGCGAACGTTTTTGTCAACGCGGAAAAGCACGGTATAGGCTTTTATTTCGATCGGAACGACAATGCGAATTATAATATGAGAGTGTGTGCGGACGAAAGAAATTAATCATACCGCATGCGAGTGTGAGAACGAGTGAATGGTCATTATACACAACGCAACATTTTGCATGAAATAGCTGAGAGTGGGAGAGAATGCGCGCGCGCGCGTCTCCTCCGCGTCCGCAAGAACTTCGTTTTTCTCTATTATACACACCGACTCGACGCATTTCCAGACTCGTGGAGGTGACGCGATCAGCGATAATCATCATCATATAATTATTGTAACAATATTGTGTAGAGTCATAGGGAGAAAAAGCAAGAGCGAACGAATGTGTCGAATTTTATATAGACTATATAAACGCGCCACATGTACACGAACACTTACTACCTTGAGAATAATTATAAACGACAGAACAAACAAATTCATTCCTCCTGCACTGATTTTCTTAATGTACTATCACTAATAAACGAAAAGATGTATAATGGTATGCATAAAACGTAATCTGCATCGTGTCTGCACTCTTATATGACCATTATAATAATAATAATAAAAAAGTGTATAGGTCCCCGTTTGCAAAGCGACACAGCAGCAGCAGCAAAGAAAGCACGCGACGAGACAACTATCAGTTTATCTTATATACTGTTTTTGCGTAAAAAAAATGTCGATGTATAAAACAATGTACGAGAGTAAGATGAAGAGTGTAAAGTCGAACGGTGCGTCGCGCTCTCAGAGACAATGACAAGGGATGCCAAGTTTTCTTGAATGAAAAATTTTCTATCAAAGCACACGTACACACATACACCCACACACACACAGCGAGAGCTTCCCGGAAATCTGAGAGAACGAGCTTAAGGGCGAGGTTTTTTGCTTCGCGGAAAAAACCGAGCGACGGCCCCCCCAACGTCATCTGGGCGCGGTGCGTATATATGCGACTTGCGCCAATGGAAAGAACGCTAGCGAGCGAGAGGGTGAATGAGCGAGCGCGTCACAGCTCTGTTTGTATATCGTTTTACTTTTCTTTCTTGTACAAGTACTCTGCGTGCGCTGCGGCACCGATGCCGACCGTTTTATTATCATCTCATCAGCTCGATCGCGCATTCGCAAATATACTTTGTGTGTGTGAGAATGTGTGTACGTATGCGTGTAGGAGAGAAAGACGTATTTAAGAAACGAAAAAAAAAACTGACAGATCGCGCAGGAGCCGCTTGATAACAGTTCGACCCGGTAAGAGCTAGCTGGTGTTTTTGCAATATACCGACCGACCTACCGACCAAAGCGCTGATGGGTCTGCCTGGCACATATGTGCGAGTGCTGTGTGCGTCCGTGTTGTTTTTGTTGTTGTTGATGTTGTTGTTTATCCGCGCGATTTGTGCACTGCGAGAGTATATATGCGTATAGAAGTGACAAAAAAAGCGAGAACTCGCCAAGAATCGAAAGGAGAGCGACAGGCATCCCCTTTCATTAACTGTATAAGGCCTACACACGCTCTGTATATGTCTTGTAAATATATATATTTGAAAAAAAAAATTAATTCAACTGTCTTGTCGTTTCCCTATACGTTCCTATATACTCATTATTTTCAGTAGTATAGGCTTATATAAATTGAATCTTTCTGCTGTTTATAATGCAAATAAATACTATTCGCGATAAGTTGATACGCATCCCGTCAGCAACCGAGAAATATCTGAAGCAAAGAGCATCATCATTATTCCTGCATTTCCTCGCGCGAAAAAAGGCTGACGAGTAGAGAGATAGAAGAAGAAGAAGAACAAGTAGTGTGCATAACCCGGGGCGGAAGTCAGCAGCAGAGAAAAGAAAAGAGCGGTCCCGTCGCCGTGTTTTTCGCTCGCAGCTCGTGCAGCATAGGAAGGAGAGCGAGCTGAGCATGAGACCGGATGTGACGTGGTCGCGCGGCTCTCTTGGTTGGCTTTTCAGGCCGCGGTTGAAGAAGAGTGGGAGGATCACGGACAGCTACGACGAGCTGCGCAGAGAGATGATTTTCACGTATAGTATTAGTATACATGTAAGTATCATACAGATATATAAATATTTGCCAATTTACTTCCGGGCGTCGGCTACTATACTGTACAGCTTGTGATACAGAGAAAAAAGCGAACGACGAGCTGTATATATACGCCGTCGCAGGAAAAATAAAGAGAGGCGCAGCAAGAAAAAGAAGAAGAGAGCTGGAGCTGCAGCACCGGAAACGCCAGTTAGCCGAGCGGGCTGCATCCGCCGCTGCAGAATGAGAAAGAGAGAGACGGAATGGAATGGATCTAATGCTCCCTTTTATAGCGCGCTACTTGTCTGAGATTTTCGCGCTTTGTCAATATAGCATATCAGAGATGGAGAATATTTTTTACATATAATATAAATATTATCTCGCTGACTAGAAACATCAGCAGCAACGGAAGAGAAAGGAAGCCGCAAGGGCATGTATATGTATAGTGAAAGAGATCCTTTCGTAGAAGCCAGTCGTTCCTCGAAGTGCGATGCTACTCAGCTAGTAGACTCGTCGCGCATTGTGTATATACCTATAGTATATTTGTAGTGCAGGTCCAGCTCTCCGCAGGGGCTCTTTTCTCTCTTTTCGTTACTTCGACTGATGCCAACTCGGCTCTGAAAATTTCTGAAAAATACTGGTGTATCCATGTAAACAGAGTAGCAGCAAGTAGGTATATTGCAAGAGAGAGAGAGAGAGGCCGCAAAAGCTGAGGGCGGAAGTGTGGCCGGTATAAAATAGAATCGAGGCGGCGCGTCAAGAACGAGATGGAGAGAAGAGAGAGAGAGAGGAGAGAGCTGCCAGTTTCCCACGGGGCAACGCGTAGAGTGTCTAAGTATCCCTCTTCAATCCTCTTCTCTCCCTCTCTCTCTTCGTGCAGTATATCCCAACGGGCATTCCTCTCTCTCTCTCTCTCTCTCTACACGACTCTAGTCGACTACACTCTCGACTATATCTTTGCTTTTCCTACTTCCATTCGTCGCGTCTCACCTATTTCGACGTACACACAAGTAAAAGCCGCCGTGGCAACGAGACCTGACGCGAGTATACGTTCTTATAATATATACGCATCACGACCGGATATCCTCCGCGAGCCTATCGCCGCGAAATCCGAGCCTTTGAAAAGAGTCTCTTCTTGATGCTGCAGGCGTGTATATATAGGTATACATATCTGCGTATATAGGACGAGGACGAAAGAAGCGAAAAGTCGAATTTAAAAAGAAGCAGCAGCGGCAAATAAGCAGCAGTGAGAAAGAGAGCTATAGGGAGAGAGAGAGAGAGAAGAGCAAAGTTATTAAGTAGCGGATGCGAAGGCTAAGAATAAGAAGAAAGAAAAATAACTGGCTGTGGGCCTGCAGCGCGATGTCACGTGAGCGGAAGTACCCCTTCTCCTCTCTCTCTGCATCGGCTCTCTCGGAGATTGCTGCTGCTGCTGCTGCAGCATCGGAGATCTATACTGCAGCAGCGGGTACAACGACTCGATACACTTTCTATACTCCGCGATGCAGCTTATATATACATGACGTATCTCGTGGAAAGAGTGTGAACGCCTCTGCGATGCCTGACGACTCTCTCGTGTGTGTATATATGTATATATAAGGTGGTATTATACTCAACATGTGAGATGGCCTTGCCGCGCCCGTTATCATCAGAGGTCAGCTCTCTCTCTCTCTCATTTCGAATGAGCCGTTCTCAGGAAATACGTACTTGGTCGTACTTACGCGCACGTATTATTACAATAGTTTCACACGAGGTATGTATTAGGTATAAATAATAATATAGTCACGCGCGAAAGTGACAAGCCGGCGCTTTCGCGCAGAAGCCGATGTTTTCGCGCCGAGCTCTATATACGAATAAAGAGCTAGGGAGAGAGAGAGAGCGTATTCTATATTAAACCCGGCAAAGAACCAAACAGTCGGCCGATTGCGAAACGCTCGCTGATATTTTCGTGCCCGCGCGCAGCGCGGCAACAAGTAACTGCTTCCGGTCCAAAGCCGCAGTATCGTGTGTGTATACCTAGTTATATACTGATGCAGCTTCTTTTCGAATGAGCGAAATGTCAAAATCAATGGCAATAACTTGATGCTTACAACTTCGTGTATATGAATCGACGTTGCAGTATTATTAAGTATTAGGAAATCGTATATGTGTAGTTTTTTTAAAAAAATGTGTAGGGATGAATAAATCAAAAAGCTTGCGACCTTGTCAAGGTCAAGTTTGGAAGAACAATGCAGTCACAGGTGCGCAACCATCCTCGATTCCAAATGCTTAGCTCTGCTGGGGGGCGGGTCGCATTAATTTATGCGCCAGAAGCGCGATGAGCATCAGATGTGTGTTTACAAAACACAGCAACACCGAATGAGGAGAGATTATATATATACGTAAGAGCGCGGGGGCTGTCGCCAAGAAATTTTTTCCAATTTTTACTTGCGCATTAGCTGCTTATACTATAATGTAATGGCAACGAGAACGAGTTTTCTCGAGCTTGCGGAGTTTCTTATTTTATTATTCATTCAGACTATATACATACGTATATGATGTGTAATTGTGTAATGATATCGGGCCGATCTTTATCTAAGAATGGAGCCGCCTAGTCCGACGGCGATAACCTTGAGCTGTGGCCTGTACGCGACAAATATACTTCTATATATTTTGCCACATTAGAAAAATATGTGAAGTAGCCAGTTGTGATAAGTACTCACTCTTCTAAAATACATTATACATGATATAGTAATATCTGGAGGATGGCATTATAAATATATTGTATATATAGTTATTATAGGCGCGTTACGTAAGGTATTTTGACGAGAGCGGCGCGGCATAGAGAGACAGAGAGAGAGATCACGCCGGAAGTGCGCCCCCGCACTTCCTCTCGGCCGTCCGCCTTTTATATATGGGCCGAGCTCTCGCTGCTATAGCTCACACACAGCTCTCCCTATACATATATATGCGTATACTCTGATGCGCGCCGAACAACTCGCACTCTCTGATGCACACATGAGATGACGAGGTTTATTAATTATATCTATAATACTTCCTATAACTGTGAAAATTTTCATGAGATTTTCTATTGGCATACTTGTCGTATATTGCATAAACGCGAAGTGGCTATTCCCTCTGATATGATATGGCGATGCTCATCAGTACTCAGACTTATTTTTCTCATCTCCATCTCGACTATTTTATTTATCGTGTGCTAGAAATTTCAAAAATTTCAAGTCCGAATTTTTTCATTTCAACACGAAAAGAATCATTTTTTTAATACTGACGGGATAGAATAAGATAGTATAGAATGATAGTACAGTATATACGGAGGAAGTATGCATATGGGTATATGTAGATAGAGTATAGTGGGGCTGCATAATTCAAGTAAAATGAATCAGAGGGGATTTATTATTATCATTAATTATTATTATCGTTATCGGTCTTAGTTATTAGCGAGAAAACGATAAATTTATCGCGCAAGTATTATTCAAATGAGAATTTGAGAGCACGCACGAAATTCGTTCGTTTCAAGTATCGCTGTGTAGACTCGATGCTGCTGCTGATGCGCGCGCGCGGTCCTCCTCATCTGTATACAAATTATGGCATTTATACAAAGCCAGCCATTGATTCTCCCTCTTTATCTAATATCTCTCTCTCTCTCTCGCGGCGGTTATTCGCTGCTGATGCTTTCTCCTCTCTCACTGCCTTCATAAACTTGAGCTTTTTTTCGTAAAAAAAAAATCTGCAGTACTTATAACCAACTCGTGCGCGCATTTATTTATTATTACTTAAATCGAGTAATCTCGCAAGGATGTAGCCCAGTCTTTGAGCCGTCTCTATTGTAACGCTCTTTCCATTCAATTCTCATCCTATATTCCGCTATATACTCAATTGAAATCATGCGGATGTTCGTAGTTGAGGCGAGATTTCTTTTATTCCTAAAATTAGTTCCGCTCAACCTCGCGCGCGCGCACATATACATCGGCCGTAATTCACTTGTTATGTGAAGAGAGAGAGAGAGAGAGAGAGCCTCATCTGCGCGAGCGAATATATGTCTTATATTAATTTTCGTATACTGTAATACAAGCATGTTGTGCTTATAATAGAGCTATGTATTTTGAATATTCGAATCTGCAACACTCAAGTTGTCTTTGGAAATTTCAAATTTCGCGCTTCTTTCCTGCTGTGCTTTTCTTCTATAATAAAGAAAGAACAAGACAAAAATATGAAGCCTCAGCTCTCATATGGTTATTAAAATAAATGTCCAAAAATCGACCGGCAATCACGAAACCTTCTTTATCGATCCTCCAAAATTTAAATCTCCGCCGATAGCGCGCAGCGGCAGTGGTCGGAACGAAATTTCCTGTTTACGAGACATGCGCAGACGCCGCGAGTCTTTCGGTTCTTCGCGCTCGAGCCAAGATGGTGAGTTAGCAGCGTGTAAATTATCCTTCGCGAAAATCCCTCTTATTCTCCGGCATCGCGCTTTTAGCAAACGGCAAAATGTCAATTTTACGCTTTAAAAGGTTCGCCGATTGTTTTGCCAAAAAGATTTTTTTCCCTTTGACCGAAATTATGCCGATGCCCGGCTCTGTGTTTGGACTAACCTCCAAGCAGACCTTTTGTTTATTGGAGCTGCCTTCTTTAATCTCGTCTTCTTTCTTCATAAATAAAGTCAAAAGTGTTCTTGATTGTTGACGGCCGTTTGTTTGTTGGTCGGGTTGCGCGGAAATTTCGAGGTTAAACACTCCAGATGACTTGCTTCTGATTTAATAATTTGCATTCTCTTTACAGTCCACCCACAAGAAGAAGACTAGGAAGCTTCGTGGACACGTGAGCCACGGTCATGGACGTATTGGTAAGTTTTTAAAACTATTTTTTCAAGTTTCACACAATTTTTACGAGTTTACTGTCCACTGTTTAACTTTGTTGATCACGTTTCGAATGTGCATTGTGTTTTGTTGTTGATTTTCAACTGATCTTCCTAATAGAGCACATGATAACCTGTTGAAGTTTTAGCCTTGTTATTTAAGAGTGCCACGACGATCATAACTTACGTATTTCTTTAATTTTAGGTAAGCACAGGAAACACCCTGGTGGTCGCGGTAACGCTGGTGGCATGCACCACCACCGTATCAACTTTGACAAGTACCATCCAGGTTACTTTGGAAAGGTGAGTTTAAATCTATAACGTTTACTTTTCTCTACACACTGTATGACAATCTAATCATTCACATGATGAATAAATAAGCTTTCACCGGCGAACTGAAAAACATTGAATGCACCATGTTATACAACTGATTTCTTATAGTATTAAAATTCTACAATTGATTGAATGTTTATGATTATTAAAATATTTTTACTTTTTTCTAGCTTGGTATGAGGAACTATCATTTGCGCAAGAATACCAAATGGTGCCCCTCCCTCAATCTGGATAAACTCTGGACCCTGGTGTCCGAGCAGACTAGGCTTAAATACAAGGATGCCAAGCCTGAAGGCAAAGTCCCAGTCATCGACCTTGTCAAGGCTGTGAGTTTTTCTTTTAATCTACTTTTCTTTCAACTGAATTTAAATGTTCAATCACTTTTCATTTGAAGAGCTTTTTCAAAACGTTTTTCAAAGAAAATGATCTATCTGTCATGAAATTTGTAAAAAAAAAACAGTTGTCGAAAATTATTTAATAATAGTTAGTTTAATTACCTGACTTTTATTATGTTACAGGGATACTACAAACTTTTGGGTAAGGGAAGGTTACCCAAGCAACCCGTTATTGTTAAGGCCAAATTCTTCAGTAAACTTGCTGAGGATAAGATTAAGTCTGTTGGTGGTACCTGTGTTCTGAGCGCATAACTTATGGGTATGTATATTGTTCTTTGAATCTATAATTTTGAAGTTATATTTTCTAATGATGATATAGAACGGGCGGACTGAAAGAGTGCGTACAACACTCATAACCCCTGTTGAACGTTCTTTTCTGATTAAAAATATATATTTCAATTAATGCTCTTTAAGGAAAACATTGAATTGTGTAATAATTTTATTTTCATTTTTTGTTTCAGGTAATTATTCTACTTTTTCAAGTTAAATTCCAAGCACATAGAACATAAATGGCGCTTTGTTTTTTGTCAATGTCCCATTGTCTTATATTTTTATTAAATTGGTAAAAAAAAAAAATTAAAGCCTATATGATGATATAGAACGGGCGGACTTAATAGTGCGTACAACACTTCAAACCATGTAGATTGTTCTTTCTGATTTTTTTAGTTCAATTTTTTTAAAGCGAAAAACACCGTTTTTGTATTTTTAACTAATCAGGTAATTTTTTTTCTTTTCCAGAAAATTATCTTTCCAACATGAATGTACGACCTACATCTACGTATATAATTTTTAAAAATAAAAAAAACGAAAAAATTTGAAATACTTTTGTGATTTTTTAATCATCCCATCCTACCTTAATTTTGTAATATCATAATTTTTCAAATAGAGATAAAAGTAGAATTGCATGTTTAGTTTTATCAGACGGGGAAAAAAAGAGGACAAATTTAAAAAAAAAAGTTGATTTATATTTTCTGGTATTTGCCTTAAAGTTAGAAAATTCCAAATTAATTTTAATTACAAATGGACAATCACACATTTAACTTATTTGAGGGGGTGGTGGAGGTATCATTCCTGGTGCCAAAAGTGCCGGTGGTGGTGGCACTGGATTAAACATAGGTGGCCTTGGAGGAGGTGGAGGAACTGGCACCATGGATGGTGTCAGTCCAGGTCGGATGAGGGGTACTGGAGGTGGTGGAACTTTTCCAATCGATGGTTTTTCATTCTTAAAAGCAAACTGTAAAAAGAATTGTTTGGTGTCCTTGTTCCAGTGAGTCCAAAATTTTCCTTCTGCTTTGTCTACTTCACGACTAGGAACCTAAGAACAAGATATTTCCATTAGTAAAATGTAGACTGTGCAAGTTCTATACAGTGAATATAGTAAAACAAATAAAAAATGATGACTCAATTGGAAAATAGGTTTATCATACTACCTACCTTAAAAGCAATAGTTTCATAGGGTTCGGCAGCAAACAGTAAATACTGCCATTTGCGGTCTGGAGGTTCAACCCTCTGTTCATAAGCTGACATGAACCTGTGCCTTGGAATGATATTGTCTGCCACTTCGGGATAATCTACTTGGAACAGCAAACTCTGCTGTCCAGATTCAGGATCTCTTTGCTTAGTTACTCGGTAACCAGGTCTTCCAATTTTGACAAACTTTTTTGGTTCTACTCTAGGCTTTTCTGGAGCTAGTGTCTGTGGTGCTTCTTTAGCTTCTTTGGCAGCTCTTCTTGCCAAGTTTGCCTGATGCTTTTTTCCTTGTGTATGCGCCAGGTAACTACCCTCATTGTTATGCAGCGTAAGACACAACTTGCATTCATATGAGCCAAGGTTATTTTTCATAAAATAAGGATCTTTATTCAAATCTATCGTCTCCAGAGCAAGTTGTCTGAGACGCTCTCTCCGATCCCTATTACTTTCGGACCAGGAGGCCACACCTCCACCTCCGGTTTTTCCTCCAGGACGATTTTGGTAATCCATGTTTGCTTACTGTGCCTAATAACAAAAATAAATTGTAATAACGAAATTATATATATACAAACTTGTACAGGCATACAACTGTGCAGAGTTTGTTTTTAACCAGCAATAATAATAATAGTAATAAGTTTATCCTATTTTGATGCGTTGAACGTTAGTTTTTATAAATTGAATCAAACTATAATAAGTCGTATTAATTTGCTTAATTTGGTGAATGTTTTCAGAAATAAGAAAAGGTAGAGGTTATTATAATACTTACGACAATCAGCTAACAGCTAAGCAACAACAGACTAGCGTCCTATATATCAATTTGGCTCAAAGCTTATACACGGCGTTTCCTCTCCTGTACTCTAACCTCCATAATATATACAATACTATTTACTATATGCCACGGACTGTATCATGTATAGGTCGACGCCATCGCTGGCATTTCCAAGCAAAGAGTCGGCCTCTGGTGGCCAAAGCTGTAAGAGCAAAGCGCGTGTAAAACGAAAGTGGGATTTGGGATATTCGAATGAGTATTCAAACGAGCATAAAAATGCTTTCTGATTCGCGAAATTGTTTATCGGAAGTAAATAAAAAGAAAATATAAATATTGTGTTTTTTCATTAAGAAAAATAAATTCAAGTACTTTGCCCTGTATGATAATCTACAAATTTTAGTATAATTATCGCAAATATAAATTTATCAATAAACTTAATTGACAATTATATTAGCAAGAATTATTATATAATTCGATGACGTTAATTATACCATTTTTCTTTCTTCCTTTGTATGTCATATATATACTATCGAAGCTACTTCTATATAATATTACATGTGTGTACGTGAAATAACGTTTGCTCTGCACGTACTTGCGCGTGTATCTATAGCTCATATTATAATCATAAGGTGATTCAATAAGCCAAATTTAGTTCTAATATATCCATTGCTGACCATTTTGAAAATCTGATCGATCGCTAGAAAACTGGCCAACTTCTTTCTCATATTTCAAATATACTATTCAATATCTACATACATTCCAATACGATTTGCTGCCGAAGAAAATCGTAAACTATAGAATACCATAAATTATAATTAAATTGTTAACATGCGTTTAACATTATCTTATTCCAAAACGAAGACATTATTCAAAAAATCGTTTACAAGCTAAGATTTACCGAGACCATCTCGCAAAAATTCCGACCTCATGCTCATCACAATAACAACGACAAGAACAACAAGAAATTACTCCTCATTGAAATTCAAAGAACGTCTCGCCGCTCTGTCGTCATCAAGCGTAACTACATAGACAAAACCGAACACGCTCTTGTGATCGTAAGCAATGCGTGAAGCAATCTAGCCGTCAGCTGTCGGGTCAGATGTACGTCTCTCGTCTCTCGTTTCTCTATTAGTCAGCGGCCTACACTACAGCGAAAACGAACGCACTCATGCATCAGTCGCTTGTACTCATTCTGCAACTATCGCATGCAGTTTGCACTGTCCGTGTCCGATCTATCCGTCACTTTGTCTCAATGTGTATAGAACAAAGCGCAGACATATAAGTATTGCAAGCCGCTTTATTCTTCAGGGACACGGCAGCTCGCACAAATCGGCAGCGTTTTTTAGTCTCATCTTCATATTCACCCTTGTTTCAAGTATCTCATTGCTACTCGTGCTTTTGTGCTTGAATATACAGTCAGAGGCATCTCTGCTTGCTAAAAAGGTGCGCGCGCGCGCATATGTATATATCAAGCGGTCGACGCCCACTCGCGAGAGAAGTGTTTTATATTTATATATATATGTTTCAACGACGACGCATCATGTGCGCGTACTCTTGTGGCCGGCATCAGTTTGCTAAATTATAATTCGTCGTTTGGCCGGAAAATTTCCCGCGCTTTTCAGCGACCGCAGCGCGCACCCGAATTGAAGCAGCATCGCTTTTCTATACCTGTATATAGTATAGTAAACATGAAGACGATCTCGATCTTTTGTGCTGCGGCGACGATTCTGATAGGCGGCTTCGTTACTCGAGGAGATTGTGCTTTGCCGAGTCTGGACGAGATTATCGCAAGTATAGATTCGATTTCGAGATTTGCCGCCCGTAATGCCGAGGAAGCTCCAGAAATCCTCGCGGATCTATGGAGGTACGACGATGATCCGGACTTGGAGATGACGACGGTGAGTCAGTATTATATCTATAACTTTTGCATATAATTGTTTATGCATCAGCTGATTATATACATTAAGCGTAAATTTTATTTCCGCGAAAAATATGAACAAACGAAATAATAATTACTAAGTTATAGATAATTAATAATACACATCATGAATAAGCGGAATAATTTTACTCATGCAAAATAGTACGCATCATCAAGCGAATATAACGCAAATTATCTCGCGTCTCTTCCAGCCGGAAATGATTAGAAAAGAGGGTTATCAGTCAGAGGCTCACGTAGTGCTGACGGATGACGGATACTTGTTGACAATGCACCGGATACCCGGAGCTCAAAATTCGCCAACGGTTTTCCTGCAGCATGGCCTACTCGCAAGTTCCTCCGATTGGGTCATTGCCGGCAGAGGCAAGGGTCTTGGTGAGAAAATTATTCACGCGTTTGTTATTGTATATAGTTAGAGACTGGAAAAATCAAAATTTATATAATCTTCTTTCCAGCCTTTATTTTGGCTGATCAGGGGTATGACGTTTGGCTTGGAAATGCCAGAGGAAACACGTACTCGAAAAGTCACGTTAATTACACTACGTCCGATGTGCGCTTCTGGAATTTCAGGTATATTCGATACATTTATCGTAATTAAGATTATACTTATTTATCGTAATTAAATTTGACGAAATTACTGCAGTTGGCACGAAATGGCAAATTACGATCTGCCGGCTGAAATATCCTACATCACTAGGATGAAGAAAGACAATATAACTTACATAGGTCACTCGATGGGAACTACGATGTTTTACGCTATGGCCATCGATAAACCAGAAATCGCCTCGAAGATCAAAGTGATGTTCTCGTTGGCTCCAGTGGCCTTTATGAATCATCTGAAGAGTCCTGTGCGACTACTTGCTCCGTTTCTTCATGAGATTGAGGTAGACATTAAAACCACAGCTATTGCACTGTATAACTATATTTTATTGCAATATTTTCATTCAAAATTTCAGCTCATCATTCGCTACCTAGGAGAAGGCCAATTTTTGCCACAAAATGCTATACTGAAGTTCCTCGCTCGTTACGGATGCGACATTGACGTGGCGGAAGAAAAGATTTGCGCCAATTCGTTGTTCGTTATCTGCGGCTTTGATGCGTCTCAGTTTAATTATGTAATTATCGTACTTTGAACTCTTGTGCACAGTATTTATCGCTATATTGTTTTTTTTTTTTTTTTATAATAATAAATTGAATATATTTTACAGACGCTAATGCCGGTCATTTTGAGTCACTCGCCTGCCGGAGCATCGACCAAGACAATTGTTCATTACGGCCAAGAAGTGACGTCTGGTCGATTTCAACGTTATGATTACGGAACCAAAGGCAACATGAACATGTACAACAGAACGACGCCGCCAGACTATGATCTTTCGAAAGTCAATGTACCCGTTGGCATTTTCTGGTCGGAAAACGATTGGCTGGCTAGTCCTGTAGTAGGTATCTTTTAATATTGCATTTACATACACATTATTACAATTTAATAACAATTTTCAATATCATTTTTAGGACGTGAAAAGACTGTACGATCAATTGCCCAAGAAAATTCTAAATTACAAAGTCGACTACCCAAAGTTCAATCATCTGGATTTCTTGTGGGCGGTTGATGCACCAAAGCTAGTTTATGCGCAACTTCTCAAAGTGATGAAAGAGTATCGATAAAAGGATGAGTGAACTAGTCTGCGTATGATATTTTGTTCGTCTACTAGATATAGTTATTTTTTAATAGAGCTTTTGTAAACTTTATACACAACGCGATCTCAAATTTGTTATTGCAAGGATATACATATACACGTATGTATCACGGATATCACGGATAGGAGGCACTATCTTAAATTAATCAAGATCTGATCTATTTTGTTAATACTTAAAGAATGTTTTTGTATTATTATGCGCAATGCATAATAAAAGTTGAGTCATAGTAAACAGTATATTATGCACCAAGGGAATAAATCAGGCTATATTAGATTCCTACCAATAGCCCTCATTATTCCCGAGTGCAATATACATTTTTTTCTCGTGCCCGGTGGAAAGTAGCCAGGAAGTTTGTGTTTAATTTCTAGAAACTGCAGTGTGTATGTTCGTTTCTACTTTTATTACTTGGAAGCAAGGAATGAAACACTTACTTTACGCCAGGATATGATAAAAATAAAATTGTTAGTAGTACACTGCGTTATACTTTTATATCATTGACTTGTATATAATATTGTTGACGTTATACTATTTTATTACAATATATATATTATGATTATATTGATGAAATAAATTAAATCACTATCATCTATTATGAATCTTACTATTTTCACTACGATTTCCCTAAGCAGAAGGGGATTGTTAAAGGAAATACCTTTATCTACACTGCTCGATGCTCTTTGGAGTTCAGCACAAACAGCATTTTATTATTATCTAAGAGAAAAAAGAACCGAACGACAGATCAATGAGTCACGAAATAAAATTTGGGAAATAAAACGTTCTTATGCGTGACTCTTTTAAAAACAAAAATCGTTGCAATATGTGTATCTATATTATATATTTTCTAAAAATATGCCTTTCATAACACTTCACTTCATTCTTTTTCATAGGAATATTTAAAAAAATTTTATCTTTCGAACGTTGACCCGTTCTAATTTCTTTTTTCAAAATTGTAACCCCCACTCAGAAAAAAATTAACGACGTAAGAGTTGCATAACTTTTTTCTGTTTTCATTTTGACCGCCTTGATCGCGTTGCAGTGGTGGCTGCTTGCTAAATAAGCACGTTTTCGTGCTCCAAGAGCAAGTGTATTAGGTTATACATAAGTATATATAAAGTCCACCAGCGAATCACGAGTCAGTCCAATCGAGCTCGCCGAAAGCACACACGCTTGTGTGATCGGTAAGCTTATGTATAATACCGCATCAGCACTCCGCAAAACATTAAAACATCAGCAGTGGCAGAATGGTGTTCTGGTACCTCTGGGTTATTTAATATTTCTGTGACCATCATCACATCATCATCATCATCGTGGACCGAGTTTATTTAATCGATGGCCTGGTTTTATCGTTAATTTACGAAATCGTGCTTTCACTTCAGAGCTTGAGTTTTGTATCAGGATGAATACCGAGGTACAGTATAGCTGATAGTAGTTCATCAGACTTGCAGTTATAGTCTCATGAATATAAGTACAGCTTCTTCGTGTCCACACACAGATTGGAAAAATGCGGTTCGTTTGTCAGGCGTTAATATTGATTCTGAATCTGCATACGATTTGCGCGAACAGAGTGTTTTCCGACCTTGCCACAAGGATGACAGATGCGCTCTCGAGACTCCAGGAAGAATCCGGTGGGAATTATGGTGTGTCGAAGCCGATTAACAAGAGGGATGTCACGCACACAACGCCTGTGAGTTTTCTTCAACTTTTCAACTTACGATAATATATGGAGCTTGAGTTTTTAACGAATAACGAAGAATCACGAAAAAAAGAAATGATTTACCTGATTTTGAAAACTCACAAGGATTTTAGGACATTTTATCAAATTGAATTGATCCTGAATGCTCTTAAAAAATAAATGAATCAAGGATTGTGTTTACAGATGGATATGATAAGAGAAGAGAAATATCCTGCGGAGGCTCACAACGTTATGACAGAGGACGGGTATATTTTGACGCTTTATCGTATTCCTGGATCACCTGGTTCTACGCCAGTGTATTTACAACACGGACTACTTGAAAGCTCGGCCGATTGGCTGATTCCTGGAAGAGGAAAATCTCTCGGTAATTAACAATTTGTAAAAACACAGTTTCCGCTTAATATATTGAGATTTCAATAAATCTCACCAAAATGAAGTATTTCATTAAATTTTTTTTTAATATCAATGGCTTTGATTGAATGCATGTCAAGATAAAATGTAAAAAAAACATGAAGAATAAAAATTAATAATTTTAGCATTCATCCTTTGGGACCAAGGATACGACGTTTGGTTGGGAAATGCCCGTGGTAATACTTACTCTAAACATCACCAGACTTTATCCACATCTGATCCACAATTTTGGAATTTCAGGTAGGAATATAGAATTCGAATTGAAGTCGATTTTGTATCAATATTTGTTGTGTCATGCCAGAACAAATTTTCACATCTATATAGTATTAGTATCAGTTTTTGGAGAATATCTTATATTTTTCTAGTTGGGATGAGCTTGCACTATACGATCTTCCAGCAGTCATTACTTACATATCCGAAACAACTAAAAACCGGTTATTCTATATCGGTCACTCAATGGGCACATCGATTTTTTTCGCAATGGCCAATGAACGTCCAGATATAGCGAACAAAGTAAGGGCAATGATAGCACTTGCTCCAGCGGTTTACCTGCCACGTATGAGATCCCCATTAAGACTGCTAGGTTCATTTTGGAGAGAATTCCAGCAACTTTCGAAGGCACTGCGTATCAATCAATTTTGGGCACGAGGGAACTTTTTCAATGCTTTTGCCAAAGACATTTGTGAATCGGCCACGCTTGGAAACGCCACGTGTAGCGATGCGTTGTTCCTTTTAGCGGGATTCAGTCCAGATCAACTTGATTACGTGAGTATCCTATAAATGCAAATGTTTTAACATTCTTGGTCTTTTTTTATTGTTTTACACCTAAACTTGTATGCTTTATGTTCCAGTCTCTCTTGCCAAAGATATGGAGCAAATTTCCAGCTGGTACATCCATAAAATTGTTTACGCACTGTCTACAACAAACGACGAACAATAAATTTCGTAAATTTGATTATGGGAGACAGGGTAATCTGAAAGTATACAATAGTACTGAACCACCAGAATATGATGTCTCTAAAATTCAAGTACCTACTGCCGTTTTTGGGTCGGACAATGATTGGTTGACCGTTGGAAAGGTACGTATATATAGTAAGAGTGATAATTAAAAAAGGGCTTTTCCTTTAATAAATATTTATTCATTTTATCAATAATATTTTAGGACGTAGAAACTTTCTACAACAAACTGCCTGTGAAACTGGGATTGTACAAAATTAATAAGTTCAATCACTTCGATTTTCTATGGGGACTTGATGCGCCAGATCTAGTTTATTCTAAAATCCTTGACGTGATGTCGAAATTCAACGATTAAAATGTTTTTATTTGTGTACATAGTTATATTACTTTACATAGAAATAGTTCTTGTATTTATTAATGTAAATGATGATTATCGATAGTCGATAACACTATGTAATTATCGGAAAATCCGCAAGAGACAAATTGTGCGCTCGACATCGTCGATATAGGTATGTGCGCGTGTGTGTAGAGAGCGATTTAATAATGCGTGCGCATATTTATATTGTATATGATGATCCATTACGATTGTATGTGTGTGATCCGAGGTGATGAGTTACCTGGACTAACTCGCAATGATTAGTTGACGCTCAGGCGCTCTATATACTGTGACATGACTAACGGGGCCCAGTGCAAGAAATCTTGAGCTTTATTTGAATAAAGAATCTCTGTGTCTAAATTTTATAAAATCTGAATTCATTCTTTTGTCACCTTCACTCTTCTTAAAAACCACGAACCTTTTCCGCATGTTCAAGTATGATGCTTATAGTGAGTGATAACAACTAGTATACGGTTTCCTCATGTAGAATTTCGTGTATACTATTATTAAGTAGTACAATTTTCATTTTCAAAGGAAACACTTTTATACTTGCGGTATTAAAAATAAATGCTCCCATTGTACATCGATATATAGTCGATTTTTTACCGCCTTGCTTACAATTATTGTTGAATAAATCATTTTGCGCTCTAATTTGTGAATCCTCGAATCAGATGTACACACTTATAGCAAGTTCAATGATCCGTCATGATATAATACATATATATGTAGGTATATCTATTATGTTATAAGATAATACATAACGACAAACTTACATAATATGCTTCAACGAAGACTTTATTGTCTGTGCAGTTTATTGCTCGTGAAATAGTATTAAATTTATGACTTTAAAAGCTATAGGTGAGATAAGCTGTAATATGTATCGAGAGGTGAGATTGAAGTCACGGAAGTGCATTATTAATCACACAGATGACACGTTTGTGCAGTACATGACACGAAGACTTTATGAAGTACGACGATGTGACGCCGTTGCGAATAATTTATTCGTTATTCGGCAACACGTGATGATCGAACACCTTGCAGAAACCAGTCACGCGAGTCTTTCACCGAAAGTCGATTCGATGAGACTCACGTTTTCGGGAAAAAAATTCCCCAGAAGCAATTATGATAAAAGTTAATGGGAAACATAATATGATCGGCATTTCAGACTGTAATCGTGTCGCACTCCGGAGAACCTGCATTTGTCAATAGCTGCGTATACTCTGAGTAGATAAAATTGATTTTTCACAAATTCCCAGCGTCGGCGTAATAAGATTTCTTATATACGCATCCAGTAAATAATAAGAGCATAAGCGGCTGTCGCATAGAAGCAGAGAATCTCCAAGCACTTTGGACATACCTGAGGGTCATTTGAGTTTCCCCGCCCAAGAAACGCCATGATTCGCAGAAAAGTCTTCGGTTCCATCATTATACTTACCGATCAGTAACCGTTTTTCCAAAGGCGGAGCTCCTGAAGCCCAGTGCGCAACACGTCAATTCACTAGCTCTCATTCGTTCTCAGTGTCAGTCTTATCCAGTCCACAGAAGCAAGTATATATACTCCAAGTCCATATTATGCAGTATAGGGAAAGCCAGTAGCAGACGATTTTCCTTATCGCCGATATACCGTCGTCTGCCACGCGCGCAATCACTCTATTTACATCTGCAGGGCGTTATCAAGTGACAGCTAGCGTGACACACATCATTTATACTATATACACAGTACACAAATACATACGCAGATTTTATCGCAATCGAGTCTGCTTTCTGTGCGCGTGTTTCCTACGCGACCTCAAGATCAATCGCCGCGTCCGAAAAACCGGCAAAGCAGCAGCGTGTGTACAGCTGCTTATACATATACGATTTATTGCGAAATCTCGACATTATACCTATTGCGCCTTGACGTTCGGCGACAAGACGTCGGTGGCGCGGGGCGCGCTTGGATTTTAAAATGCCCGACCGATCGAGACCGGCATATCATTCGCTCGTAAGACTCGTGACCGGTATCATTCAGACCATGAGACCTTACTCTTTGCCACTCGTCGGATCGATGCTACTACTGTTGGGCGTCTGCTATGGATTACCACCGATGCAGATGCCGCTGATCGTCAGCCAGGAGATCGACAGGGTGATAGCTGCGTCCAAAGTTCATCAGGAGGGGAGCGCCACTGGTGAGTCGATCGACTTTGCCAAATGCAGCTCGGAGCCTGAGGAGGAAATGACGACTGTGAGTATTTTTTTTTTTTTATTAGAAAAATAAATAATCTCTCTGGCGATAAAGTAGTACAAGGAGGAATTTTTTCAGCTCGAGCTGATAAGAAAGACCGGCTACCCGGCTGAAGAACATTTTGTGACGACGGACGACGGCTACATTTTGGCTCTGCATAGGATTCCTGGATCATCGGAAGGTCCTACTGTGCTACTTCACCATGCGCTACTGGAAAGCTCATTCTGCTGGGTTATCAGCGGGAAAGGACGTGGTTTGGGTGAGTATTTATTGCTGCATGCATGCATCATACAATTTATTAATTCAGTGCAATAACCAATAACGAGAAATCTTTAACGGGTTTTTTGCAGCCTTCATTCTGGCGGACGAGGGTTACGACGTTTGGATGGGAAATGTGCGTGGTAATACCTACTCGAGAAATCACACTACCCTTTTACCTTCGGAGCCTGCGTTTTGGAACTTTAGGTAAATATTATAATAACAAGTCTTTGCTAATTTTCGAATATATCGACACGTTTTCAGATATTCACAATCACAAAATTTTCAAAAATAATATACTTTTAGTTGTTTGATTTTTATTAAAAAATTATGTTGTATTCCGAAATAAAAAAATAAAATTCGTGGACAATAACAGTATACTACTGTTCTTGTCCACGAATTTTATTTAGATATTTTAAAATGTTTTTAAAAAACGCATATTTGTGAAGAACAAAATAACCATTTTAGCTAATTTAAAAATACATTGCTAATTTAAATATTACATAAATTTTGTTCGATTTCAACATTGAATCGCGGAAATTCACAAAATAACGCATCACTGAATAAAAAAATGATTCTCTTCCTGAAGTCGGAATGAAAAAACACAAATATGCATATAATTGTATTGATCTTGACGAAATAGTTCATCCATACGGACATTGCTAAAAACACGTGATTAGAATTCCCAATATACCTCGAAACGTGTTTCTGAACTATTTCAATATAACCTTTTGTAATTGCTGCTTCAGTTGGCACGAGATGGGAAAGTACGACGTTCCGGCAGAGATCGAGTACATAACAAAGCTGAAGAACGACAGCAGCCTAATGTACATAGGTCACTCAATGGGTACGACAATGTTCTACGTGATGGCGAGTGAACGGCCAGATATCGCATGCAAAGTCAAGGCAATGTTTGGCTTGGCTCCGGTGGCCTTTACCGATCACGTGAGAGGACCTTTCTGGCTAGTCGGATCGGCGCTCAGGCGAGCTCAGGTATACCTATACATATTTTTATCAATAATTATGCGCATACATTAGCCAAAGTCGCGTGATCTTAGAACTACGAAAACACGTGCCGTCAGTTGGAATTATTTCGCACTATATATGTTTGATTAATAATCACGAGAGCATTGCTTTCTTTTGCAGAGGTTGACTAATAACTTGGAAGGAACGAGCGAATTTTTCGCACAGAACGCTTACTTCAAGTTCGCAGCCAAGTGCATCTGTAACCGACCGCTTCTGAAGGACATTTGTCGAGGAATCGTTTTCTCAACTGTTGGCTTCAATCCGGAACAATTTAACAACGTAAGTCATCGTTCAAAACTGGATAAAGAAAATCTATGAATAATTCAATCATCGCGAGAGCATGAGCTATAAGGAAACAAGTCGAGTAATGTTTTTGTTTTCTTTTCCATTTCAGACGTGGCTTCCACTGATACTAAGCCACACGCCAGCAGGAACGTCCTTAAAAACTATTCTCCACTTTGCGCAAGGAATAGAGTCGAAGCGCTTCTTACATTACGATTACGGCGTAGAAAAGAACGCCGTGATTTACAACAGCGAGGAGCCACCCGAATACGATTTTTCAAAGATCGATGTGCCGATCGCGCTTTTCTGGGGCGAAAACGACTTTCTCGCGCAACCTAAGGTATATGTACAGCCTCTATTATTTAAGACACAACATCAATTTTAAAGATATTGTGCAAAAAGACGATTATATTGGCGCCGTTACTTTTTATATGTGAGCCAAGCTTACGTAGTTATTACAAGCTATTAAGATTCTTGCGTCGTAAATTTTAACGTTTCTTATACGCTCTCTCGGTTGTTTTCCTGCGTGTGTCATATATATAGATAAACTGCATACGCAAAAAAAAAACATTGGATTTTTAAAAGTTTTTCGAAATTATTTCATCGTGATTTCATTTCAGGACGTGATGAGACTGTACGACAGACTGCCAAGAAAAATCGACATGTACAGAATCGATAATCCGAACTTCAACCATCTGGACTTTCTTTGGGGTCGCGACGCACCGGAGCTCGTTTACTCAAGAGTTATTCGCCTCATGGAAAAGTATCGAAGTTCTGACGATTCGTCAGTTTGATCGTCTGCATTCAGTGACTTTGAGAAGACTGCCAAAACTTTGTATACTAGAGTCATTTGAGTGCGCGCATGTTTTTATTTTCTAAATTATTGTTCTTAATATGGAATAGTGTCGCCGTTACTCATGATATCAATAGTATCATCTATTAATTGTATAAGTCTGTCTCTGTGAGAATTTATGCGTACGTGCACGTCTTCGTGGTCAACGTTTATGTTAATAGGGTTATTTTTACATTGATAAATGTGTGTAGGTATGTTTTTTAAATGCAAAATACTTTTGGGTGTTTGGGTTATATATTTAGAACTTTTGCTTTAGATTTGTAATGATTTTGATTGTTTGAACTATTTATTTATAACAGATTTATTGGTAATATCGTAAAGCTAAAGCAATAACCAAAAATAAGTAACACATACAGCCAAAAGTGTCATCTCTCAAAAGATAAATAGCTATTAATATAAAAATAATCCAAATAACCGAAAGAATTCACACGAAAAACGTGATGGGAAGAAAAAATTAGCGCGTGTATCGTATATTGTATTATTACATAGTCTTTCCGCGTATGCACTACAAAATTCTTGAATATAGTGCGAAATTTGAATATTCAAGCGCAATATCAGTCACTCACAATTAACTACACGCTTAACTTCGACAAAACTGAAAATGTAAACAACTTACAGTTTTCCTTCCGATTTAAAACCTTCGATTTAATATTGATATACTTATCGCTTAGTTCAAATTTTACTCGATGATGATGAAGCAATCGTTTTTCATCCGAAACTTTTTGGGATCATGAATTACGTAGTCAATGTCTCATTAATCTATCCCGTTAGTTTTTATATTTTTTAATGATAAATCAAGTGTGTTTACGTTCGTCATAACCATTAACTCTGAACGTAACCTTGAAGTTTTTTTCACCGGAAGTTCACGTATATTTACATTCTTTCTATATCCTAACCATCCTAAAAATCAAAATATTGCGGACTAGATTACATTGACTGATTTTTCAACTATTTTACAAATCGACCAATAACTTTTTTATTTAATCCAATTTCGAATCAAGGTTATTCATAAGAAAACTCATGGAGAACCGTTGTATAGTTTTTAAATGTATTCTGTATTTTATATTTAGGATGCCGTTACAGAAAATATACTCAAATACTATATATACATATACATTACTATATAGTGTTCCAATTTATATGTGTTATTTTAAGGAATTCTGAAGAATTTATTAACTAGTGATAATATGTTCATAAGTCGCAAATTATAGTACAAAGTCGAACTGTAAGAAGCACTGCCAAGTATTAACCGAAAGTCAAATAACTGTTTTTAAAAGTATCCTTTTTTTCTTATAAAGCCCAATATAAGCTACACTTTTTGATAATATCACTAATTAAAAAAAAGTCTGTCATTATTACGTTATTAGGTTTAAAATACTATGCTAATTAAAGCAATCATTAGCAAGTGTAGGCGGAAAGGTGGTTTCTCTTGCCGCATGTACATACATCTAATAAGTATCTTCAATGTATAAATATAATGTCGTCGGCGGTCGTTCTCCCGAAACGAGTTTAATATACAGCACATGATTGTAGACATAATAAGTTTAATATTTACACGTACTCGTATAACTTCTTATTGAAAAGTTAAAATACATTTTTCCTAAATATATCATGTAAAGACAAAGAAGGACATCATCCCAATAAATCATCCGAAGTCTAATTATAATCTGCACGATCCAAGTCAATGCCAATAGCGCGAGTGAAATAAAATAGTCTGCGACGATCGATCGTCTATTCCATTTTACTCATTTTTCCAGCAACTCCTCGAAGGCCAAACGCGCTGATAGCAACACTATTTCTATATCTATATTTCTACTCACTATACGCGTTGGATGGAAATCATATCACTATGCACACGCGAGTCGAGTCTCTCCCAAGTCGTCGCTGTATTTAGAGAGTAAAGCGCGCCTCTGCGAAGAGAACGATCAAATAAGGCGCGCTCTGGTGCCTATGTGTCTGTGTCACTGCAATTACCGGAGTGGACGATGTTGCGTGTTTGCGCTTTCGTTGTTAGTAGACCTCTAATACCTACCCAAATGTAGGAATCTCGTCGTCGTCGTCGTCGTTGTCGTGCGACTGATATTCTGCAGTGCGCGCTAGAGTTATATTAACTTCTCGTGCGCGAGAAGATTTAATAACTATTTAAAATTGTTATGAGCTCCGCGACAGATAATCAATTATCATGACGCTTTTGCACATACCGTCTACTTCAATACCGGCTTGGGTAGTTGTCATATACGAGTTTCAGGACAAAGAACATTTTATTATTATCTAAGAGGAAGAATGAACCGAACGCCGGATCAATGAGTAACGATATAAAATTAACGTTTTTGCGTTTTTAAAAACAATAACAATCCTTGCGGTGTACACATATTTCACGTTCAATTATCGGTTCAAGCGCAAATGTATATAGGTTCTACTTTCTTCCTAGAGAAAAAGGACGGGAACTTTATACACGTCTATGGGTTATATTCAAATTGTTAATATGAAAAACAATTGAAGACAATGTGAGGCTTTGCATCACCAAGATCTAATTAATAGTTAGAAAACATGATCTCGGTTGGGCCTCTCGATCTTATCTCTTTCGGCCCTTCCTAATAAAAGTATATGAAGCATGAAGCCTATTTCGAGAACATCCCATACTTAAACTCTGAAACGAGTATATACACAGCCATTAAATGCTATAACAAACCGGCGCAGTTTTTCTAAAATAAGGCAATAAAGGCACGCGAGCACAATTAAAATGCTAATCCCGCCGCACAGTGTTTCTGAAAAATAACGTATTCGTAGTTCAGGACCGCTCCGATTTCATATGCCGTATAAAAGAGCGGTACGTGCATCATGGAAAATTTTTCTCGCGACGAAAGACATTCACTAAAATTCATATGGACCAATCTACGTTGATATCATCAGTAATGGGAAAAACCATCTCGCCAATGAAAAAGCAAAGATCGGCTTCCCTCGCTTCATTAACATATTAGACTCGGTAACACACATGAACCGCGAAAATATAAAATTTCAAATGTGCCGAGAAAAAAAATTAACGACGTCAGAGCTGTGTAACTTTTTTGTGTCTCTGTTTTGACCGTCTTGATCGCGTTGCGGTGCGGTAGCTCCCGCCGCGTTTTCGCGCTCCAAGAGCGAGTGTAGGTATATAAGTATAGAGTCCACCTGCGAATCACGAGCCAGTCGAATCGCGCTCGCCGAAAGCGCACACGCGCTGTGTGATCGGTAAAATTATATATACCGCATCAGCAGTCCGTGAAAAGTAAAATGTCAGCACCGGTAGAATATAGTGTGTTTTGCTGAATTTTTTGATACTTCTGTACGAGCATCATCAACAGTGTTGGGCCGAGTATAGAAAGTTTATTTGAACGATGGCCCGGTTTTCTTGTTTTATTCTACGAAATTGTGCTTCTTTCACTTCAGAGTTTGAGAGTGTGATGTGATATCAGCTATCGGATAAGCGCTTGTGTTATCAGGAATCTCGTATCAGGATGAATCTCGAGGTAGTATTATATAGGCTATGGTAGTTCATCAGACCTACAGCTTCAGCTGATTAGTTATATATTCTCATGAATATAATACAGCTTCTTCGTGTTCACACACAGATTGGAAAAATGCGGCTCGTTTGCCAGGCGTTAATATTGATTCTGAGTCTGCATACGATTTGCGCGAATAGCGTGTTTTACGACCTTGCCACGAGCATGACAGATACGCTCTCGGGACTCTACGGAGGATCCGGCGGAGATTATAAAGCGCCGATTAACAAAAGGGACATCACTCACACATCTCCTGTGAGTTTTCTTCTACTTTTCAACTTGCGATATATGGAGCTTGAGTTTTAACAGGTTCAGCTTTAATGTGCGTACACACACACACACACACACACACACACACACACACACACATTCATTCATTATATTGTTAACACCGGGTACAGGTATTCATAAATAAGAACACTTTTATTTATAAACGCAAACGAGTATAACTGAGACTTCATTCATATATAAACGTAAATACGTCTGCTTAAATCAGCTGTCAGCATTAGGCTCACTAAAAACAATAACATTCACAACGTTGCCAAGGGTTTGCTACGCCGCGCGACGTGTTTGAGCTTGGTCACAACAATATATTATAAGTATATTCACTGGTATATAGAATTTTCGTTACAACACAAAAGTCAATTTTTGAGAAAGATCGATTCTCAAAGCATGCAGGTGCATTCTGTTGTTACGCAAGGTGAACGGCGGCGCACCGGCTCAAAGAAATGAGCGCTTTCAATAATTGTCGGAGCACGAGATCGATTGGACTTAAATGCACAAACTCCTTGGCTGCATAACTATATGCGCGGCGGCTATATAAGACATGCTTTACAATCTTCATGCATGATAAAGGATAATTAATTGTTTGTGCTGGGGTGTGGAGATTACTCGATCTGTAATAATACGCTTTCACGCACAGGACTTTCACATTTTCCGCAGGTGTTTTGCAAAGAAACGATCGCAATAACTTTGCCATTATTACATTGTACACGTAATGTCACATATTTAAAAATCTAATTGCATGGCTATTAGTTAAGTTTTTTACTTTAAACAAGTGTGTTTGCCAAAAAAGTTGATGGAGTGTCTGAATTAAAATTATGCGAATGCTTTTTCACCGCTTACATCAACATTGCCAATTAGGTAAAAAATTAATCGTCAACTAAAAAATGCATTATAGAGCACTTTTTTAACAGTAGGATTGAAAACGATGTTGCAAAAGAATTCTCGAAAGTGACTTTGTAATAAAACAAAATACGGGTGCAGGATTTATTAGAAGCTTAGTTATTAAGATTCAAAATATATGCGTGTAGACTGATCTAAAAAATACACTTATCAGGACTATGTCTTCTGATGGCACATAAAAAGAGTGTTTACTATGTCGGCCATAATAGAGATGTTTTTTCAAGGATAAATAATACCTGTTCGTGTGACTATGTGTATGTTTTTATGCACAATCATGGTACCGAGATTATTTCCGGCTATAGTTTATTTGCACTGACTTGCGTGAACGGTCTTAATTTCATAAAACCTACTCCGGTTCATATAAAGCGAAAAATAAATGAAAGAAAACATAGAAGAATTGTGTTTTCAGATGGATATGATAAGTCAAGAGACATATCCTTCGGAGGCTCACAACGTTACGACAGAAGACGGGTATATTTTGACGCTTTATCGTATTCCCGGATCACCTGGTTCTACACCGGTGTATTTACAACACGGACTACTCGAAAGCTCGGCGGACTGGCTGGTTCCTGGAAAAGGAAGATCCCTCGGTAATTAACAATTTGTAAAAAGACAGTTTACGCTTAAACGAATAGATTGAGATTTTAATAAATCTCATTAAAATGAAGTATTTCATTAAATTTTTTTAATAATAATGGCTTTGATTGCTTGTCAAGATAAAATGTAAAACTTATGTATAGGTTCGTCAACAGAAACGTTGTAGTCACTAAAGATTAATTTCAAGTCAGCATTTTCTGATTGATTATAGAGTAATAGTGTATTGCGTTGGTATAGCAAGAGTCGTGCAGAATACAAAAATTAATGACAATTTATTTCGGAGATTAGTCTCTGGCGGTGGAAAAAGTTTTCTGGGCCTTTTTGATTTTTGAGTACCTAAGAAAGTGTCAACAATTAGAGGGTAACTTTTTACTGATTTAATTAATATTTTAAAGAAAAAGATTTTTTCCTTAAGTTTTCTTGAGTGTTGATTTAATCGTGAACCGAGCTGTAAAGTGACGTGTGAGCTTACCATATAGCTGCAGATAGATAATTAAATAACTCTGGAATAAACAGAATGAGTTACTTATCGGTCCTAAAATTTTAACAATATCAATTCAAAATACTTAAGATAAAGCATTATTATATACTATATATTAAACGTTGACATCACTCACAGAGAGAATCCACACTTGCTGGGTCTTAGCGTGTGCTAATTAAAAGAATCATATTCAAACTTTACCGATTGGTTTCTTGTGACAAAATGTGAATTAAGAGGAGTAATTTAACCTTTACTGAAGATAGAAAGGTGCATCGGTTGGCTCAAAAATTCGTGACAAGTTAAGGATAAATAGAAAGTTGACAACATTGGACGGTATCAAGGACTTGGAAAACGATATTGACTAAATCTGTATAAATTATATATACATTTTTTGGTCCGGATTTAGCTATTGCACCATTTCTTATATTTTTATCCAGAGGCGTGAGCTCTTCTGTGATGCATACATTTTGTTTGACTTTAAATAATTTTAGCATTCATCCTTTGGGACCAAGGATATGATGTTTGGTTGGGAAATGCTCGTGGTAATACCTACTCTAAACATCACAAGACTTTATCCACATCTGATCCACAATTTTGGAATTTCAGGTAGATAATTCACTGCATTCAGCTTTCGTGGGTAATAAACGATTACCTATAAAATTTAAACCAATTTTTGTCTAGTTGGGATGAGCTTGGACTCTACGATCTTCCAGCAGTCATTAGTTACATATCCGAAACAACTAAAGACAGTTTATTCTATATCGGTCACTCAATGGGCGCATCGACTTTTTCCGCAATGGCTATTGAACGTCCAGATATAGCGAACAAAGTAAAGGCAATGATAGCACTTGCTCCCGCGAATTACGTGTATCATATAAAAGCCCCACTAAGACTGATAGCTCCATTTTGGAGAGAATTCCAGGTAAGTTACATGTATGAATTGTGTTATGACACATAGATTCCTCTAAGGAGAGACCTTAACTTTTATTAATTTTGAATCAATTTTTCTAGCAACTTTCCAGGTTACTGCGTATCAATGAATTTTTCGCGCGAGGAAATTTTTTCAATGCTTTTGCCAAATACATTTGTAAATCAGTCATGCTTCGAAACGTCGTATGTAGCAACTCATTGTTCCTTATAGCGGGATTCAATCCAGACCAACTTGATTACGTGAGTATCCTATAAATTCGAAACCAGCAAATATTTTAACATTCTTGGCCTTTTTTTTATTGATTTACACCCAACTTCTATACCTTATTTTTTAGTCTCTCTTGCCAACGATATGGAGCAAATTTCCAGCTGGTACATCCATAAAATTGTTTACGCATTGGCTACAACAAATGACTGTCAATAAATTTCGTAAATTTGATTATGGGATACAGGGTAATCTGAAAGTATACAATAGTACTGAACCGCCAGAATACGATGTATCTAAAATTCAAGTTCCTACTGCCGTTTTTTGGTCGGATAATGATTGGTTGGTCGGTGGAAAGGTGCGTATAATAAGAGTGATAATTATAACAGTGCTTCCTTTTTTATTCATTCTATCAATCACATTTTAGGACGTAGAAAATTTCTACAACCAAGTGCCTTTGAAACTGGGATTATACAAAATTGATAATTTCAATCACTTCGATTTTCTATGGGCAGTTGATGCGCCAGACCTAGTTTATTCTAAAATTCTTGATGTGATGTCGGAATGCAACAATCAAATAATTGTTAATAATTAAACTGTTTTTATTTTTGTACATAGTTAAAATACTTGTTATTAAATTAAGAAAATCTGAATAGTAAATTAATAAAATATGTCTTCGTATATACGTTTACAGATGTTTTTTTATCTTTTAAACGAAATGCTGTTTTTTATGTGAGGTTCTGGCCTCTTATGAAATCGGATTACATAAAATAGTTATTATGCTAAACAACACCACTTTGGATTATTTTCTATCCAAATAAGCAAATATCTATAAAATTATTGTTAATCCATAATAAATATGCTTTTCATTTATGTGTATTGTAGATACATTTCTATTAATAGCTAACTTGAAATAGCTAAAGGCATATCGAAGTAAGATACTTATAGTGAAGGATAACAACTAAATAATTAACTCGAAAACAACTTTATGATAATAATTAACTCGAAAACAACTTTATGACTTGACTGTAGTATTCTGAGTAAGTGCCTTGAAGGTAGTCTTAGTTTTCTACTACGTTTTTCAACATTTTTATAAAATAAATTTGTAACTTACATGTTACTTACATTTAATATTAAAAATTTTGACTATACAAAATAAAAAATGATGGAGTGTCGGGTAATATTAAAATTGTATTTCTGTTATACAATGAACAATAGCAATTTTTCTAGTTCACTAAAATATATGTAATTCGATTATTGTTAGATTATTTTTCTGATAATGACATTGATCATAAGTAAACAGGCGCAATTAATCTCTGGAAAATTGGATACGGAAATAACACCGGTAAGTGAAGTTTATAGCAAAAACAAGAAAAAATTATATTTGTTTGATTGATACACAATGACTAACACGCGATTTTAGGCGGAAATGATACTTACGTATGGTTATCCATCAGAGACTCATTTTATCACAACAGATGATGGGTACGTTTTAACATTTTATCGAATACCAGGGCCAGCCGGTGCAACTCCCGTATTTTTGCAACATGGTGTCTTTGAAAGCTCAGCAGACTGGTTACAAATAGGAAGAAACAAATCACTCGGTAAGTACTTTGCATGTCAATTAATTCATGAAAATTGTCATCTTTTCATGCTTATAGCTTTTATGATAACATACGGTATTTAACAGCGCTATTACTTTCGGATCGAGGATACGATGTGTGGTTAGGAAACGCAAGAGGTAATACGTACTCCAAAATGCATGAAGTTTTAGCTATATCTGATCCAAAATTTTGGAACTTTAGGTAGTATATTTTAAAACCTAAATAAAATTTGTGAATTAATCAATACATTTTGAAGAGTCTTCAGAATATAGTCTACTTTAATTTTATTGAACACCTATATTCTTATGTAGTTGCAACGAGTTAGGAATTTACGATCTTCCGGCTGCCATTACGTATATTACAAACACGACTAATAACAAGTTATTTTACGTTGGACATTCCATGGGAGGCACATCATTTGCCATTATGGCTTCTGAAAAGCCCGAAATTGCCAATAACGTAAAAGCAATGTTTGCTTTAGCTCCTGGTGTTTATGATAGTCACATTAAACAACGATTGTTAAAATTCATCGCTTCATTTTGGAAAGAGCTGCAGGTATAACTAGCAAAAAATAAAAAATTCAATTTTTGTGTATTTTGACTTTAATATTGTTAATGAGTCTTTCTAAGTTGGTAGCTAAAGTGCTAGACATCCACGAACTTATGGGACGGAACGTCTTCTTCAATTTTCTGGCCAACCATGTATGCCCTATATTTTTTATAGGAAATTTCGTCTGCAGCAATATACTCTTTTTTATTGCTGGGTATGATCAAGATCAATTGGAAAAAGTTGGTTGTTTTAAAGATTGTTTAAATAACAATTAAGAAAAATGATAAGATTAACGTGTAAAATAATAATATTTATTCCAAGGGATTGACTCCGAGCATTTTCAGCAAATTTCCAGCTGGTACATCTGTAAAAGTATTTGTTAATTGGTTGCAACAAATGGATGTCGATGAATTCCGTAATTTTGACTACGGAACGAACGGCAACTTAAGAGTATATGGGAGTCCTGAACCTCCAAACTACGATTTGAGTAAAATTCAGGTTCCGTTAGCAGTATTCTGTTCCGACAATGATTGGATCGAAAATCCTACGGTACGTAACTACAAGTTTAGTTTAAGAAAATGTTGACTTTGAAGTAGTTTATATGAGTATGAATTTTGTACTTTATAGGATGCAAGACATTTTTACGAACAGGTTCCTAATAAATTAGGTTTTTACAAAGTCAATCAACCATACAATCATTTTGACTTCGTCTGGGCACTTGACGCTTCGAGCATTGTATATTCGACAATTTTTGATTTGATGTCTCAATTTAATGATTGAATTGACAATCTTTACAAAATTGTATAATCTTTATTAGGTATATACAATAAAAAAAATCAAACAGAAAGATAATGAATCCTAATAAAAAAGCTGATACTAATATAGAAAAAGTTCATTCTAAAGAATCCTCCCATTTCCCGAGTATATAGCTCGCAATCAGCCTCCTGTTTCCGAATAAAGAGAAGAAGCAATCTGCAAACAAGTTGTTTGGTCAATCGCCGGAAATTCACATTGAGCGGAAAGTCCTGCGGTATCGACTGAGCGAGACACGTCGCTGTCGCGTCAGTTTACCGATTGAGTCAACGAGAACCCACCGGATACTGAAGTATCCGGCTTCGCAGCATCCTCGTATACGAACATTTCTACGAGAAATTAATGTGCAATAACTTCGTTAAAACGAGAAAATGGGATACACACATGAAACAGTCGCACGCGTTCTCGTAATGCTATTTTAGAAATCAATATATTGTTGTTATTTAAGTACTATCCTATAATCTTTTGCAACAAGAGTCATGTGCATCAGTAAAATTGTATGCGATTACATTTAAGCTTTATTCACCGTAAACGTCTTGCCACACTCAGCTGTAACTACTGCTTACAGAATGAAGTATATTTCACGGAAGCATAAATTTAACGATAAGTTTCCAGCGCAGCTAATCCTGCTAATAGACACAAGCAAAAATGAAAACGAATAAGCGTTCGATAAAATAGTCGACCACACCCCAATATCGAACAAAAACGTTATAAAATCCCAGTAGTAAATCCGACGAGTATATAAAAAACTGACTTTCCATCATCCGCAGCCTTGCAAACTTGCAATCCCTGCGCATCAGACACAAAGCCAAGCCGAGCATCACCGGATTTTGCCGAACATCAGAGAAGCCCCTCTAGTTCTCGCGCGCGCCTCACCCTCGTGATGCGCGCACGACTCCAGATATAGCCACAGCGGATATACGCCGGCGCGACCCTCGTCGAGGACGACGACGCCGCGCAGCTGCCCATCAGTGAAACTCTCGCGGCGCGCCTGTACGGATGCAACAGTGACTACACGCGTGTCACGCCTCTCGTTCTATCTAATCGTACGAGTCCAGTCAACTTGTGCGTTCTGAACTCGGTAAATTGCTTTGTTCGCAAGGAAAATTCGCAAATTGTGTGGAAAAGTGAGCACTGCTACCTTAATAGAGCTGTACCACGAATTTTTTTTCATCGTCGAGAGAAGAGAGAGCGACACTCGGAAGATCTTCATCAGTCGCATCATCAACGCGCAGTTCATGGCAAGAAAATTAAAAAGTTAGACTTTTACTCTTATCTGAATTTGTATGCTTGGAGCAGCGGTAAAAATTTTTTTTTTACTCCTCTATTATAATGTTTCATGCATCCGCGATTGGTCCATACTCGATCGATAATTCCTACTCCGCTGCCGCCGCCGCCGCTGCCACCACTGCGCGCTGCATGTTCTTATACATATATATGTATAGGTAATACACATGCGCGTATACATGTGTGTATTCGTATATATAGGCTCTGCGCGTGTCTATAAAAGCCTGTGATACGCCGCGATGTAAAAGCTGTATAGGTATGCGGGGGTAGAGCTGTAGCGGCTCTTTGAGAATGACATCGCAAGCAAGCGAAGCGGCCTGATGTCGGAATGTGCGACGGATGCTACTTAAAGTTGCTATATATATACTCGACTCTTTTGCTGCACATACGAGCGGACATTTTTTTTTGTTCTTAGGTAGTTTTTCGCTTCGGGTCAAAACTGGGGAGGAGAATGTTCGACTAATTGCACGTAAGTTAAGTGTACGTATGTACTTATACGTCACTTAGGTTAAATTACATGAAGTGAAGAAATAGGCTGGATGAAGTTGATGATAGTATTTTGAGGCTTGAAAATTGATTTTTGATAAAGTGCAACTTTACGCATTGTACAAATTTTTAAGTGTGTTCGATACAAAGGAGCTCTTTTGAAAATTACTATTTTAATACTCATGTTTACTGATTGTAACTTATTATTATCAAACGCACCGCAGACTCTTATCGTTAGTGTCAGACTGGTAAAATATCACAAAGGGATTTTGAAAATTTATCTGCAAAGTATAATTAAGTTAAATTATAATATAATACGGGTATTACGTATATTCGAATAATAGTTACAAATAAAGACAGCAACGAAGAAAAATCCTCGTCCTTATGCCTCAATCGAATTATTTTCTTAATAATCAAAGTTAAATTTGCCGAACGAATATACCTTGACCCGAAATGGTCCCCCCGGCGTGCTGGAATTAAGAAGGATCGAACGGAAGTTTATATAGAGATTCCAGAAAAAGGAAGCGGCCAGAATTTCGCGAACTAACACCGCAGCCGTATAGTATATACTGCGAAGGAGAGCAGTGTGTATAGGTATGGAATGACTTTAGAAAGTCGCCGCGCGAAATGAAAGAGCGAGAAGAGCAGGAGAGAAAACGAGGCGCGTGTGCAGTAGTGTATAGTATATAGTAAGAAATGGAGGACACGAGAGCGCATTTTTCATAATACTTGTATTATCAAATTATTGTATTATTTGATATTTTCAAGCCGCTCTTCTAAACCAAATTTTCCAGGCCAAAAATACCTATAGAAAACGCACGTCAGGTACGCTCACAGTAGTTTCTTACTTTTCAGTAAAAGTAGGTCTTCTGCGAGTGAAGTTGCAAACGCGAGGAGTCGCGCAAGAGATACTTAGGCTCGCCTGAGTTCTTGAGCAACATCTCGCGCATCCGTAAACGGAGCAGCAGCATCGCGGCATTCGAATGAGTATATACCGTATACATATATCTAATTGTAAGTATATACATAGAGCGCATATATGAGAGGAGTCGTCTTTTGTTTTGATGCGCCCGAGCGAGGCTCTTCTTTTTTTTTTGCTGTTGTGCATAGATAAGAACTGCTGTGCAACCCCGATAAGTCGTCGTCCGGAAGATGGCTGGATGTGATGGCGCAAGAGTTCACGGACGAGACGAGTCGAGCGATTCGAAATTGCGAGAAATTGCTGGGAGATATAAGTATACAAGATTGCAAGAGCCCCTCATCAGTACAGTCGATTTCGGCGCGTAATGTGAATGTCTTTTTATGAAGACACGATAATACATCATTGAGTGAAACTCTTAATTCAGCGAAAAAATAAATATACAGAAGAACATGATGGAAGCGATTTCATTGCCATAATAGAAAATATGTTGGCTGAACTCTACATAGGTATAATCATAATTTTAGCTTATAAATTTTAAAGGCAGTATATACTCAAAGTGACTCGTCATTGACTCTCGAACAGATTGAAGAATAGAAACTCGGTGCGCGTGAATTCGCATTTTCAAACACGAACTTTCGAGTCTAATTTTAGATATGAGACATGGAACATTAGTTATTAAAAGTATATACTTCATCCCGAATCCGGGTGCTAAATGAAATAAGCCAAAAAGGGGGTAAGGTTCAGCGCGTCAATTTCCACTCAGAAAATTACGTCAAGGCCTGAGATGTAGGTATATACATCTTTAATCTATCCCCCGGGACTGAAGTAATATCTCGCAGCAGCGACGTTATATTATAATAGTATTACAGCAACGAACTTAAGTCTGATGGGTAATTCCGTAATTAGTGCTCCCGCGCCGAAAATTTAAAGTAGGTAGACGTTGAGAAGCCAGAAAAGGAAAAAGGCAAATTTAGTGGCTACAACGAGAAAGTGTATAATTTTTACAATCAATCTGTGAACTTTTGGATAAACTTGTTGAGTTACTGCTCGTGCATATCGATATGCGCGAAGAATCCTGTATTATCCTCATCGACTTCATACGCTCGACACGTATCTCTTCGCTGTTCTCGCGGAATTCCATTGGGTTTGTTTTCAGTCTGACGACGCGACGGCGTATCTCAACATTGCCAAAATTCCCAACACTTTCTCTTATTCGGTGGGAAAGATTGTTTACCTTGAAAATCAACCTTGTTTTCAATACAATTATTATATTCAAAAATTATTGACGTATGTGTAATTGACGTTATACAAGTTTCTTGAAAAATTACGAAATTATGACTGGACGTCATCAGCTAGACGCGATTAAAAAATAATGTTTGCATAAAATAACATCCATTACGCGCACATGATTCAGCGACGGACAGGAAGAGGATGCAGAGTAAACACGATTACGATAAAGAAATAAGGAGCTTCGTCATACTACTCAAGTTTCCAGCATTGTTAGTATCGAACGAAATGAAGTTTGGTCTAGTGAAAGTTTTAAAATAAAAACATAAAGACGTGAGCCTAAAAAAGAAAATTACAAACTCGCACAAGATATCTCGATACTATCGAGCGGTGAATTTGAAAGGATCGTCTTGGAGAAGTTTAAAGGTATACCCTTCTCTTCTCAAAGTCCGCATTCCGCAAGCATCAGCTACGATGCAAATTTGACATTGTTTCTCGGTCGCGGCCGTAATCTCGGCATACCAGCGTGTCTTTTCTGCGTATATATGTATACGCATCGTTACTGTATAATATATTCAATGCTGCTGATCAACACAGCTGACGTGGTATAGGATTAGCGACGAACGTAACGAGCAAGTTCGAGGCTGGCTAGTGGTGATAATTATTCTAGTTGGCAAAGGTGGCATTGACCACGCAGTTGTTTTGCGCTTTTCTTTGCGAGCGAGTAATTAGTCTAGATAACTTCAGTTAAAATACTTTTTTTTTCTTCACTTTTCCATTTAAACACGATTTCGAAATTTTTGAAAATTGCTGAAAGGTAATAAGCTTTTGGTTTTTGAATCTTGACAATATAAGTCAAATAAAATTAGATACCAATTGCGTTGCATGAAAATGAACTATGAACAGGCAAATAACCTTCTCTATATACTAGCGAGGGCAACGCACCGGCTACCTCTACATATATATATAAAATATATAGCCCCTACGAAATTCCTCCGTGAATAACGCAAATCAGCAGTAACATCACTTATGCAGCAGCAACCGTGCGAATTATAATCCCGCGAACTAATGCATTCCGTGCACCGCTTTCGCGAATGTTATGATGCATAATACGCGCTACGCAGCATGTTTACTTGTTGATGCAGTCTTTGTTTCACGAGCAGCACGAGTCGAACCAAAGCTATATATACACTTTTTTTCAAATGGTCTCCGAATAGTATTGGGTATGCTCGCGGATGACCTGCGGTTTTTGCACAATTTTTCCTATAACGCCGGATTCGTGTTTGTCTATATTACAATATTCTATAACTAATGCATCCGCGATCATATTCTGAGAAAAAAAAACTGAAATATTGCGTAATGAGTTGATTGACATCGTGCGCGTAAAGTATTATACAACCGCGTGCACATCAGGAAAAACAGCATTCCGTGTGTGTCGGGAAAACCCAGAGAACAAAACAAAAATCCAAGATGTCGAGTGCGAATTGCGAAAGAGTGATACAGACGAACGTAACGTGTTTGTTATAGCAGGATTCGCATACACCTATATATATTATTGTATATATAGGCCCATACAACATATTCCGGTGCACGGAACAGGCTATACAAAATTCACGCCGGGACGACATATACCTAACTCAACCGGTTACGTGCCGTCTACGTCAGGTGAAATTTACACAGGCGCGCGCACGTGACCCGCGTCACAGTTGGAAATTCGTGTGTAGCGGCGATGGATATGGTGGGGGTGGAAAACGGATTGCGCAGGTTATGCCGTTATAAAATGTATGTGTATTATGCGTACAGAGGTGTGCAAAAGTTATGCCAAGTTAAAGTTATAACTAGTAATTCATATAAAACGATTAATTTCTGTTTTGAGATGATGTTATAGGCTGTGGTACAAGTTTAACCAGAAATATATATATATATCTGCTGATATGATTAGTTGACAAGCGACTGTTGAAATACGATGACCCGACGGCTCGTTATCTCTTAGGGACGACGTATCAGCAGTTTTGCGTTACTCCGTACATTTCTATCGCGCACTTTATTTCACAGAATAAAAAAAAAAGCTGACTAACAGCAGTATAATAATAAGAACAACAGCAACAGCTCTTTGTTGAAGAAACGACAATATAATATTACAAAGTAGTTCTCCAAGTCATGCAGCAGCAAAGTATATAGAAATAAAATAATAGCTGCGCGGCGCAGCGTGAAAATGAAAGATGAAAGGAAAATGAACCTGAACTGCGAGCTATTCCAGAAGGACATGCTAACACCTATACAGTCAATCGCCCCAGCATATATACTCGTGTGTGCATTTAAGAGTGCAGGGCTGTATAATAATAATAATAGGCTCGCGCACAAAGGTGAACTTTCAAAAAGCCTCCGGTATGTATAGATTCTAATCGTCACCTGCACTGCAGGGATTCTCGATATGATTTATAAGGATGTATGGGTATATGATGTAACGCGAATTCAAGAGACAAAACGCAATTTTGCCGCAGCAGCAATAAGCATGTCTTTGCTCCTATAAGCAAAATAGAACAGTTATCCTCTAGACGAAAAAAATTAAATACGAGAAATAGAAGTAAATATTGATGGGCCTAAACCTAAAAAACAATATTTACAAATAACACTCTTCTATCTATCATTGATCTGTCGTAAATGACGAAGATGTAGAAATGTTGGGACTACTTATAATATATAATGTTATTACAGTAAGTTAAACGCAAAAGTGACAAGGAGCTGAAGTAGCTTCTACAGTCGCAGAAGCCAGCAAAAAGCAAAAGACGGAGTTCCCGCAGAAGACAAAAGAAAGCAAGCTCTCTGCATAGAAAGGCACAGCAACCGCCGTTTAGAAATTAAATACCGGAGCATCACGGGGCTGCAGCAACACTCTCGAATGATGAGGAATCCGTTCCGAAACCGGTAAGACGGGTTCGCCTTTCCCCTCCCTCCCTTCTGAAGTCTCCCCTCTCTCTATCTCTGTCTCATCATTTTTCTCGCAACTTATAAGTAATATCCTCGCGCAGCTTGGGAATTTTTAACAAAAAAACATATCTATATAGGTACAATTTATGCGAACAACGATAGAGATTGACTACGCAAAAGTTCACCGTCGCCTTTTTTTAAAATCCAAAAAGCAGGAAGTTTGGCTTCTCTTATTATCCTCGGGCGTGAAGGTGTCAGGAGCAAACACTGCAGGTTGCAGACCTCGCACACAAAGACGACTGTATATATATATATAACAGCACGAAGAGAAAAACCTGCGCCTTCCGCCGCGGCTGCGGTCGATCCATTTCCTTCGTATATACCTTCCGTTCTTTTGTACGCTGCAGCTTCTTCTTCTGCTGCTGCAGGTGCGTGTGATGCTTTTCTTTCGACTTGAAATTGCTCGATCTTCTTCTTCTTTTTCTCTGCTGCTTCAATTCTTCTGACAAAGAAAGTATACGTTGTACACGCGATTTAGACCCTGAACGTTCCTTTGGCTCAGCTGTGTATGTACATATTTATTCGCGTTTGTACCGGCTGTTGGTTAGAATTTCCCTTACTGCGCGTTTCAAAAGTTATAGTTATAGCACTACGTGAGCTGCGCTGCATAATACTCTGAGAACGTAAACGAAGCAATTTGGAAGTTAGATTATTCATATGCTGCTCTGTTATCGAGCAACAATACCAAAATCGAAGCACGTGCGTAGTTATTGCAATTGTTGGCAGAAAAAAATAGAACAGCACACGTAGCTTCCTCTAAATTGAAAATACTTCATTTTTATCGTTCTTATAAGACTAATTCGCTTATTAATCAACAGAATGTATTAAAATTTACGGAGTAACTTGTTTTTACCAGACTCACAAAACATTTACTATTACAAAGCTTCCTCCAGAAGCTAGGAGGCAGGAGGCATCAACATAATTTAATTAGTAAATCTTTTGGATAGGACTAGCGGCTAAGTAATTGATCGACCGAATACATAGCCTCCCAAAATAACGTTGGCTAAGTAATTAGACGCAATGTCTACATTATAATAAAGACTTTGTGTTAGAAAATAGTTTCCGAAGTGATAAACGCGTCTTATATATAGACAGAGGCCTCTAAGGCAAAATCTACTTAAGTTTTGTAAGCAAGTTACACTCGAAACTTGCGTCAACGTCGCCGTGTAATCGTGTTAGGCGTGTAATTACCAAACTAAGGCCACCGAGACATGGCATAGAGATGCGGGTGGGACGTCATAAATCCTAATACTGTACAACACGTAAAATTCTAATGAAGAACATACACACATGTCCAAGGAAGAGTAGACTCAATTGTCCTACATGGCATGTCACAAGGGACACAGTCAACCACGTGGTATATTTATTGTGTACAATTATACTACAAGTAGGAACGTCGTTGCTCTCGCATATATAATTCTATAACCAAATTAGACTGGAAAAGGCAAACGAAAACGCGACTCACTAATTTACGATCTCATTATACAATATTATTATTAGAAGCGGAACGAAGCGACCTATCAATGTATATAATGCTCGTTGTATAAGGTTATTAAACTTTAGCTCGCGAATTAATTGCCCACATGTAACGTACGAGTGTTTACATTTTTTATCGGCATTCGCGCGTTGTATATTATAAAGTATAATATCTGCTCCATAAACATACCTGTACCTATATAAACGCGCTTGCATTGCAGGAAGTAAAATATACCGATGCAGTAATAATTACCAAAGCATCAGAGCGGGAAGATGCATATATGCGGTCGACTCTGAATAGTGCTCCACGAAAACTATAATATATTCATATAAGCCGAGAGACAAAAGCTATATAGATACAGTACGTATTCCTAGTCTAGGTTAATTACCAAGAATATATACTCTCTTGAATTAATTGATGTCATGCTGTGTCTTTCGAAGTACTGATGATGACGCGACTCGTATATACATCTTGGAACAGCTTTGTTATATATGTATGGATATAATAAGAGCGACGCATTCATGCGCGCGGACAACTATAAAGTGAAAGCGATTTTTCATTTTGTAAACAATATGTATACTTTCTCTTTATTAATATGTTCGCGTGCAGGAGAGTAGTTTCTATTATAAGTGTACTATATAGGTATATTATATGAAAAAACGTATCTATAGCGTGTAGGTATACTGATATTGTGTGTATATATAGGATACTGTGTGAGCCCCGATGATTTGCACGAGGGAAAAGTTTATATAGGCGCGTGCAGTAAATACGCATATAGACGAGAATGGAAAAGTCTTTCTAAAATTACGTTTTTGGCAGCGGTTCAATGTCAGCGTGTTAAGGTCAGCGCACAAGTGCGAGAAAAATATTCGAGTACCAAAAATACATTCTGGATCGCTCTTCTCTCAGCTCTGTCAATATACGTATACACCATAATATCGTTCCAATTGAGAATCAACAAATACATATAGTTTAAGAAACAAAAAATAAAATTAGTATTATTGTTGTCTTGGCCATATTAAAAAATATAAAATACTATTTCAGAGCT